>RXID01021904.1:173773-219091 GCA_005019695.1 Trichopus zeylanicus subsp. travancoricus
CTACTATTACGACTACTTCCATACTACTACTACTAACGCTGGGTCCACGACGAATAGTGCTACTACTACGCGTACAAACACTAACGACTCCAACCACGTCCTACTACTACAACAACAACAACCACTAACTACTATTGCTAATACTAATAGCACTACAACTATACTGCTAGCAGCTACTACTTACTACTATTGCTGCAGCTACGAATTAGTTACTAACTACTGCTACAGCACTATTATTTACTACTACTGCTGGCTGCTGCAGATAGCCCTCTATACTACCAACTAAGACTTCTACTAATACTAATCTGCTGCTACTGACTAGTACTAAACTACTACTACGACAGACTAAACTAACTACGACTACTACTACTACTACTAACTACTACACTACGACTACTACTACTACTACGACTATTACATAACTGCTACAACTATACTACTAGCACTCTTCTACTACTCTTCCTACAAAAGACTAACCACGACGTACTTTTACTACTTCTAATTTTACTTCTACTACAACTGCTACTGCTACCAGTCCATCAACTAAGGCTACTCGTACTAACACTACGAATACTGCTACAACTACTGCACCAAGTACAGATGCTGCTACTGCAACTCCTACCTCTATGATAATAACTACTACTACTACTATTCCTACTCCTACTCCTACTACTGATTCTACTACTACTAGTACTCCAACTACTACTTCCCATACTCCAACAACAAGTACTCCTACTACTACTCCAACTCCAACTCATACTACTATCACTACTACTACTTATACAACTACTAGTACAACTACTACAACTACAACTACTACTACGACAACTACTTCTACTTTCACTACTATTACTACTATTGCTAATGCTACTCCGAATACTACTACAACTAGTACTATAAGTATTACTACTACTACTACTACTACTACTACTAATACTACTACTACTACACCAACTACTCTTACTAATACAAATAATACTAACACTACTACTACTCCTACAACTACTACCGCTAATACTACTACTCCAACAACTACTACTACTCCTACGCCTACTATGACTACTGCTCCTACAACTTCAACTACTACTACTATTACTATTACTGTTGCAACTACAAGAACTATTATTTTTGCTACTACTACTGCCACTATTATTGTACAACAACTACTACTATTACAACTACTGCTACTACTGCAGCTGCTGCTACAACTACTACTATAGCTGCTCCGACTGCTACTGTGAATGCTACAACTACCACTAATGCTACAACTACTATGACTGGTGCTATGGCTACTACCGAATAACTTCTACTACTACTACTACTACTACTACTACTACTACTACTACTACTACTACTACTACTACAACAACAACAACAACAACAACTATTACTACTACTATGACTACTACTACTACTACGACCACTATTGCGGCTATTGCTACTACTACTGCTTCTTCTACTGCAACTCCCACTACTATAGCTCCAAATACAACGCCTACTCCTACCACAACCACCACTACTATTACCCTTACTCCAACTACTACTACTAAAAATACTACAACAACTACTACTACAACTATTACTACTACAACAATAAAAACAACAACAACTATCGGTACTACTACTACTCCTACTACTATTAGTACTACTACTTCTAATATTAACACCAATACTACTACTAGTGCTGCTCCTACTACTACTCCTACTAAAAAACCAACTCGAAATACTACACCTTCTGCTGTTCATACTCCTACACCTACTTCTATTAGTACTGCTTCAACTACTTGAACTACCACCCCTACCATAACTCCTACTACTTCTACTTCTACTACTACCACTACTACTTCTACTTCTACAACTACTACTACTACTAGTAGTACTACTAATCCTCCTCCTCCTCCTCCTACTACTACTGCTATTACTATTTTAACTACAATTGCTACTACTACTACTATTGCGACTACTCCTCCAACGATTATTACTCCAACTACTTCCTCTACTATAACTATTACTCATACTAAAACTACTACTCTAAACACTCTTACTACTGCTCCTACTACTTCCATTGCTGCTACTACTACTATTTCTACTACCACTACGAAGGCTACTACAACATTAATAGTAGTACAACTGCTACTACCACTACTCCATCCACTACTGCTACCATACTACAACTATGAATAATACTGCTACTACTATTTCTACTACTGCTGCTATTGCTATTACTGCTGTTGCAACTACTACAACAACTACTACTACCACTACTACCCTTCCTACTCCTACTAATGCAATGACTACTACTCCTCCTACAACTACAAACCTTCCTACTCCTACTCCTACCACAACTATTGCCATTGCGACTACTCCTCCGGCGATTATTACTCCAACTACTTCCTCTACTACACTTATTACTCATACTAAAACTACTACTCTAAACACTCTTACTACTGCTCCTACTACTTCCATTGCTGCTACTACTACTATTTCTACTACCACTACGAAGGCTACTACAACATTAATAGTAGTACAATTGCTACTACCACTACTCCATCCACTACTGCTACCATACTACAACTATGAATAATACTGCTACTACTATTTCTACTACTGCTGCTATTGCTACTACCGCTGTTGCAACTACTACAACAACTACTACTACCACTACTACCCTTCCTACTCCTCCTACTAATGCAATGACTACTACTCCTCCTACAACTACAACCCTTCCTACTCCTACTCCTACCACAACTACTGCCCCTACTCCAACTACTGCTACTCCAATTACTACTACTACTCCAACTCTTGCTATAACAATAGCTACCACCACAACAACTACCACTACAAGAAACACAACAACAACTACTACTACTATTACTACTATTTCTACAACAACTACTCCTACTAACATGACTTCCACTACTACTACTACTGCTACTGCTACTACTATTACTACTACTAAAAATAATACAATTGCTACTACCACTACGACTACTGCTACTCATAGTTCTACTACTAATTGTAACACTTCTACTGCTACTACTGCTATTACTACTACTACTACGACTACAACTAATACTACTGCTGTTGTGGCTACTGCTACTGCTGCTATTGCTACTAATACAACAATAATAATTATAAATAAAACTACTACTACTACTACTACTACTAATACTACTACTACTACGACTACTACTGCTACTGCTACTGCTGCTACGACTACTACTAATACTACTAGTACTACTACTGCTACTGCTACTCCTACTAATACTACAACAACTGCTACAAGAACAATAATAATAACTACTGCTACTATTACTACTACTATGACAATAACAGCAACAATGATAACTACTTCTACAACTGTTACTACTGCTATAACTACTACGACAACTACAACAACTACTACTACTACTTCCACTACTACAATAACTACTACGACTATTAATACTCACACTCCTATTACTTCTACTACTACTAGTACTACTAGTACTAGTACTACTACTACCCCCACTACTACTACTACTACTCTTAACACTACTATGACTTCTATTACTAGTACTCCAACTACTACTACTACCACTACACTCCTATCACTACAACTACTACACCAAATAGCACTATTACAACAACTACTGCTACTTCTACAACTATAATGACTGCTCCAACTGCTACTACTGCCCCTACTACTACTACTACTACCAGTCTTACTAATACTACTACATCAAACACTCCGACTAATACAACCACTACAACAACTGCTATTGCTACTGCTACTACTACTACAACAACTTCTGCTGCTGCTGGTACTACTACTCCTACTACTACTACTACTATTACTACTACTACTACTTCTGTGACTACTAATATATTACTAGTAGTATAACTGCTACGACTACTCCTCCTTCCACTACTCTGAATACTACTACTACTATGAATACTACTACTACTACTACTACTATTACTAGTACTAGTACTACTACTGTGACTACTAATACATTACTTATAGTACAAATGCTACTACTACTCCTCCTTGCACTACTCCAAATACTACAACAACAACTACTACCACTACTGCTATTATTTCCATCACTATTACGACAACTACTCCTACAACAATAACAACAACTACTAATGATATTGCTACTACGACTACCCCTTCTACTGTAGCTACTCCTTCTACTACTAGTACTAGTACTATCACTACTACTACTACTACTACTACTACTCCTCCTCCTCCTCCTCCAATTATGACTCCTACTACTAACATTATTGCCACTACTACTGTTGTTATTGCTGCTACTGCTGCTATGACAGTTGCTACTACTACCACAACAACAACAACAATGATAATTACTACTTCTACTACTACTCCTACTCCAGTTACTACTCCTACTACTACTATTATGGCTACTACTACTACTACTACTACTACGACAGTTGCTAGTATTACAACAACAACTACTACTACTACTAAAACTACTTCTACTACTAGTACTACCGCTACTACTACTACCAGTCCTGCTACTACTACTACTACTACTACTACTACTACTGTTATGACTACTACTTCCACTACTACTATTTCGACTACAGCTACTCCTACTATTACTACTACTATGAAGACTGCTACTACTACTGCTTCTACTACTACCCTATAACTAGAACAACTACTACTAGAACTGCTATTACTCCTATGACTACTACTAATACTACTTCTATTGCTACTACCACTACTACTACTCTCACTACTACAATTACTTCTACCAATGCTACTACTACTCCTACGACTACTACAACTCTCCTCCTACTACTACTATTACTCCTACTACTATGATTATTACTACTACTACTACTATAGTAGTATTAGTAGTGTTAGTAGTAGTAGTAGCAACTGTTGTGGCAGTAGTAGTAGTGGTAGTAGCCATAGTAATTATAGTAGAAGTAGTAACAGTATTGTAGCAGTAGCAACTACAGTAGTAGCAATAGTAGAGGGGAAGCAGTAGTAATAGATGTAGTAGCAGTAGTTGTTGTAGTAGCAATTGTTGTAGTAGTAGTAATAGCATTAGTAGCTGCAATAGTAGTAGTGGTAGTATTGGAAGCCGTAATAGTAGTAGTAGTAGGAGTAACAGAGGTAGTAGCAGTAATAATACTACTATTTGTAGTAATACCAAACGCAGTAGTAGTAGTAGTAGGAGTAGTAGCGTAGTTGTTGGAGTAGTAGTAGTAGTAGCAATGGTAGTGGTTGTAATAGTAGAAGAAGCAGTAGAAGTAGTAGTAGTAGTAGCAATAGTAGTAGTAGCAGTAGTAGCAGTAGTAGCAGTAGTAGCTATAGTAGTAGTTTTAGTTGTTGTAGTTGTAGTAGTAATAGTAGTAGAAGTAGTAGTAGTTGTAGTAGTAGTATGACTAGTAGTTGTGGTAGCAGTAGTAGCATTATTAATAGTAGTAGTAGTAGTAGCATTGGAGTAGTGGTAGTAGAAGAAGAAGTAGTTATAGTAGTAGTAGTAGCAATAGCTGTAGTAGCAGTAGTAGTAGTGGTAATAGTAGTAACAGTGGCAGTAGTAACAGTCGTAGTAGTAACAATAGTAGTAGTACCAGCACTAGTAGTAGTTGTAGTAGTACCACCGGTAATAGTAGTAGAGTTATTGTTGTGGTAGTAGTAGTAATAATAGTAGTAGTAGTAGTCACAGTAGTAGTAGTTTTTGTTGTTGTTGTTATTGTAGTAGTAGTAATAGTAGTTGTAGCAGTAGCAGTAGTAATAGTAGCAATAGTAGTAGGAGTAGTAGTAATAGTAGCAACAGTATTAGTAGTAGCAGTTGTAGTAGTTGTAGCAATAGCAGCTGCAAAAGTAGTAGTACCAATAGTGTAGTACTAGTAGTAGTAGTAGTAGTAGTAGCTGTAGTTGTGACTGAGTAGTATTAGTTATTGTAGTCATAGTCGCAGCAGCAACAATAGTTGTACTAGTAGTGTAGTATTAACAGTAGCAGCAGTAGTTGTACTCGTAGTAGTAGCATTAGTAGTAGCAGTAGCAACAATAGTAATAGCGGCAGTAGCAGCAGTTGCACTAGTGGTAGAAGTAGGATTTATTGTAGTTGAAGTAGTGGTAGTAGTAGTTGTTGTAGAAGTAGTAGTAGTAGAAGTAGTAGCAGTAGTAATAGTAGTAGTAATAGAAGTTGTTGTTGTAGCAATAGTAGTAATAGAAGTTGTAGCAGTAGTAGCAATAGTAGTAGTTATACTAGTAGGAACAATTATAGTAGTAGTAGTTGTAGCAATAGCAGCAGCTGCAGTAGTAGTAGTAGTTGTTGTGGTAGCAGTAGGAACTATAATAGTAGTAGTTGTTATTATTGTTATAGCAGTAATAGTTGTTGTTGTTGTAGTAGTAGCAGTAGTAGTAGTAGTTGTTGTTGTGGTAGTTGTAATATTATTGTTTGTGGTAGAGGGATTAGTGGCAAAAGTAGTAGTAGAAGCAGTAATAATACTAATAGTAGTTGGAATATTAGTATTTGTAGTAGTAGTGGTAGCAGTAGTAGTAGTAGTAGCATTAGTATTAGTAGAAGTAGTAGTCGTAGAAGTAGAAGTAGTAGTAGTAGTAGTCATAGTAGTAGCTATAGTAGTCACAGTTGTAGTAGTTGTTGTTGTTGTAGTTGTAGTATTAGTTAAAGTAGTAGTAGTAGAAGTAGTAGCAGTAGCAGTAATAGTGGGCATAGTAGTATATTAGTTGTATTAGATGTAGTAGTCATAGTAGTTGCCGCAACATTAGTTGAAGTAGCGGTAGTAGCAGTTATAGTAGTGGTAGCAGTAATAGTAGTAGTTGCATGGATCGTGGTAGAAGTAGTTGTTGTAGTAGTGATAGAAGTAGAAGTAGTAGTAGTAATAGTAGTAGCAAAGTTAATAGTGCTAGTAGTAATACTAGTAAAAGAATTACTATTAGTAGCAGCAGTGGTATTAGTAGTAGTAGCAGTAGTTATAGTAGCTGAAGTAGTAGCAATAGTAATAGAAGTAGAAAAAGTAGAAGTAGCAGCAATAGAAGTAGCAGTAGCAGTACTAGTTGTAGCCACAGCAGTAGTAGCAGTAAAAATAGTAGTAGTAATAAATGTAGTAATAGTTGTAGCTATAGTAGCAGCGGTAGTAGCACTGATAGAAGTAGTAGTAGTAGCAGTTGTAAGAGCAACAACAATAGCAGTAGTAGTAGCAGTAGTAGTAGTGGTAGCAGTAGTGGGAGTCATAGTAGTAGTAATTATAGTAGAAATAGCAGAAGTAGTGGCAGTAGTTGTAGTAGTAACAATAGTAGTAGAAGCAGTAGCAGCTGTAGTAGAAGTTGTAGAAGCAAAAATAGTAGTAGTAGTAATAGTAGTAGAAGCCATAATAGTATTCGTAGGAGTAGTGGTAGCTGTAATAGTAGTAATAGTAGCAGTAGTTGTAGTAATAGCTATCGTAGTAGTAGTCATAGAAGTACTAATAGTAGCAATAATAGCAGCAGCAGTAATAGTAATAGTAGTAGTGGCAGTAGCAGTAGCAGAAGTAGTAGTAGTAGTTGTTGTTGTTGTTGTAGCAGCAGCAGTAGTACTAGTAGTAGTAGTAGTAGTTGTTGTTGTTATAGTATTAGTAGCAGTAGCAATAATAGTAGTAGCAGCAATAGTAGTTGTTGTAGTAGTAATGTTAGTAATAGTAGCGACCGCAGCAGTAGTAGTAGTAGTTGTAGTGGTAGCAGCAGTAGTAGTACTAGTAATGATAGTAGTAGTACTACTAGTAGCAGCAGTAGTAGTAATAAGACTTGTAGTTGTAGTAGCAGTAGTAGCCTTCGTTGTAATAGTAGCTATAGTGGTAGTAGTAACACCAACAGCTATAGTTGTAGTAGTAATAGAAGTAGTAGTAGTAGCAGTGGCCATAGTAGTAGTAGTAGTAGTAGTAGTAATATTAGCAGTAGTAGCAGTAGCAGTAGTAGCAGTAGTAGTAGTGCCAGCAGCAGCAATAGCAGTAAGAGTAGTAATAGTAGTAGTGGTAGTAGCAGTACTGGTATTAGCAATAGTAGCAATAGCAGTTGTAGTACTAGTAGTAGCAATAGTAGCAGTAGTACTAGTAGTAGTAGTAGTAGTAGTAGTAGTAGTAGTAGTAGTAGTAGTACAAGTTGTAGTAACTATACGACTAATAGTAGTAGTCGTTGGTGTTGTGGCAATAGCAGCAAAAGTAGTAGCAGTAGTAGTGGTAGTAGTTGTTGTCAAAGTAGTCGTAGTAGTTGTAGTTGTAGTAAATGTAGTAGTAGCAGCATTAGTAGTAGCATTTGTAGTAGTAGTAGTAGCTATAGAAGTAGAACTAGTAGTAGTAGTTGTTGTTATTGTAGTAGTAGTAGTGGTAGGAGAAGCAGTTGTAGTAGTAAAAGTTGTAGTAGTATTAGTAGTAGCTGCAGCAGTAGCAGCAGCAACAGCAGTAGTATTAGTGGTAATAGGATTAGTAGTAGTAGTAACAATAGTAGTCGTAGGTGTAACGGTATGTGTAGTATTAGTATTTGAATTAATGGTAGGATTAGTAGCAGTAGTTGTAGGAGCAGTCGGAAGAGTAATAATAGGAGTATTAGTTGTTGTTGTTGTTGTAGTAGTAATCGTAGTAGTAGTAGTAGTAGTAGCAGGAGGAGGAGGAGGAGGAGGGGGAGTCGTAGTAGTAGGAGGAGGAGTAGTAGTCGTAGTAGTAGTAGTAGGAGTAGTAGTAGTAGTAGTAGTAGTAGTAGTAGTAGGGCTAGTAGTCGTAGTAGTTGTACTGGAAAGGGGAGTTGGTGTAGGAGTAGCATTAGTAGTAGTAGTAGTTGTTGTCATTATTGTTGTAGTTGTAGCAGTCACAGCAGCAGCAAAAGTAGTAGCAATGTTAGTACCAGTTGCATTAGTAGTAGTAGTAGTTGTTGTTGTTGTTGTTGTCGTTATTGTTGTTGTTGTTGTTCTTGTTGTAGTTGTCGTAGTAATAGTAGTAGTAGCAATGGTAGTAGCAACAGTAGTAGTTTTAGTAGTAGTTGCTGTTATAGTAGCAAGAGCAGAAGCAGTAGTAGTTGTAGTAGTAGTAGTGGTGGTGGTAGTTTTCGTAATAGTAGTAGTAGTTGTAGTAGTAGTAGTAGTAGTAGTAGTAGTAGCAATTAGAGTAGTGGTAGCAGTAGTTCCTATAGTAGCAGCAATAGTAGTAGTATCTGTTGTTGCAGTAGTAGTAGCTGTTGTAGTGGTAGTAGTAGCAGTAGTAGTTGTCGTTGTTGTTGTAATAGTAGTAGTAGTTGTTGTTGTACTAAAAGTCGTATCTGTAGTAGTAACAGCGCTAGTAGTTTTTGAAGTAGTTGTAGTTGTAGAATTTGTTGTGGTCGAAGTTGTAGTAGTAATAGTCTTAGTAGTTATATTAGTAGTAGTAGTTGCAGTAGCAGTAATAGTATTGGTGGTAGTAGTAGTGGTAGTAGTTGTTGTAGCAGTCACCATAGTGGCAATAGTAGCAATAATAGTAGTTGCTACAGTAGTAGTAGTTGTAAGTACTATAGTAGTAGTAGTTGTTGTTGTAGGAGCTATAGTAGTAGGAGCAGTTGTAGTAGTTGCAGTAGTAGTGGCAACTGTTATAGCAATAGTAATAGTAGTAACTATAGTAGTAGTAGCAGCAATTGTAGTAATAGTAGGTGTAGTAGGAGTAGTAGTAGTACGAGTAGTTGCAACAGTAGCAGTAGTTGTAGTAGTAGTAGTAGCTGTAGTAACTGTAGTAGTAATAGCAGTAGAGCAATAGTAGTAGTAGAGTAGTATTAGTAGCAGTAGAGCAGAAGTAGTCATTGTAGTAGTTGTAGTAGAAGTTATAGTATTAGTAGTAATAGTAGTTGTAGTAGTTGTGGCAGCAATAGTAATAATAAGAGAAGTAATAGTAGTAGTGGTAGTCGCAGTTGTAGTAGTAGTACAAGCATTAGTAGCAGTTGTAATGGAAGTAGTAGTAGTAGTTGTTATTGTTGTTGACATAGTAGTGGTAGTGGTGGTGGTTGTAATAGTTGTAGTGGTAGTAGTTGCAGTAGTAGTCTTAGTAGTAGTAGCAAAAGCAGTTGTAGCAGTAATAGTAGTAGCAGCTATAGTAGCAGAAGTAATAGCAGCAGCAGCAGCAGTAGTAGTAGTAATAGTAGCAGTAGCAGTAGTAGTAGTAGGAGTTATTGTTGTACTACTTGTGTCGTACTAGAGCAGTAGCAGTAGTAATTGTAGTAGGAGCAGCAGTAGCGGTAGCAGTAGTAATAATAGTAGCAGTAGCAGAGGTTGTAGTGGCAGCAATAGTAGCAGGAGTCACAGTAGCCGCAGTTCTCGTTGTAGTAGTAGTCGTAACAATAGTAGTATTATTAGTTGCAGTAGTAGCAACAGTAGTTGTAGTAATATATGTATTAGCAGAAGTAGCAATAGTAGTAGAAATAGTAGCAGGAGTAGGAGAAGTAGAGTAGTAGCAGTAGTAGTAGCAGAAGTAGTATTAGTAGTAGTAATAGTAGTAGTAGTAGTTTTAGTAGTAGCAGTAGTAGTAAGAGTAATAGTAGGAATGAAAGTTGTAGTTGTAGTAGTAGTTGTTGTTGTAGTAGCAGTAGTAGACGTAGTAGTAGTAGTAATACTAATAGGAGTACTAGTAGTGGTAGCAATATAAGTACCAGCAATAGTAGCAGTAATACTGGAAGTAGTAGCAGTAGTAGTTTTAGCAGCAATAGTAGTAGTATTAGCAGAAATAGTAGTAGTAGTAGTAGTACTAGTAGTAGTAGTAAGAGTAGTAGTAGGAGTAGTAGTCATTTTAGTAGTAGTAGTAGTACTAGTAGTAGTAGTAGTAGCAATAGTAGTAGTAGCAGTTGTTGTAGAAGTAGTAACAGTAGTAGTAGCAGTACTAGTAGTAGTAATAGTAGTAGTAGCAGTAGCAATGGTAATAATAGAAATAGTAGCAAGAGTAGTAGTACTAGTAGTAGAAGAAGAAGTTTTAGTAGTAGTAGTAGTTGTTGTTGTAGTAGTAATAGAAGTAGTAGCAGTAATTGGAGTAGTACCAACAGTAGTAGTAGAAATTGTAATTGTCATTGCTGTGGTAGTAGTTGTAGTAGTAGTAACATTTGTAGTAGTATTGATAGTTGTCGTAGAAGTAGTAGTAGCTGCAGTAGTAGTAGTAGTAGCAGTAGCAGCAGCAGTGGTAGTTGTAGAAGTAGGTGGAAGAGTGTAGTAGTTGTAGTAGTAGTAAGTATTGAAATAGCAGTAGAAGTATTAGCAGCAACAGCAGTAGTAGTCGTAGTACGAGTATGAGTAGTACTAGTAGTTGTAGTTAACGAAGATGTTCTAGTAGCGGCAGTACTATTTGTTGTAGTAGTAGTAGTAGCAGTAGTAGTACGAGTAACAGTAGGAGTAGTAATAGTGGTAGTCATAGTAGTAGTAGTAGTACAAGTTGTAGTGGCAGGAGTTGTTCTTGTAGTAGCAATTGTAGTAGTGATAGTAGTAGAGTAGTAGTAGTATTCGGAATAGGAGTTGCTCTAGTAGTAGTAGTGGTATTGGTAGTAGTAGTAGTATTAGTAGTAGTAGTAGTAGTAGTAGTAGTAGTCACAATAGTAGCAATAATAGCAACAGTAGCAGTAGTAGTAGTCGCAATAGTAGTGGTAGTACTAGTAGTACCCTAGCTGCAGTGGTAGTAGCAATGTAGTAGTAGAAGTTGTAGTTGTAAGAGCAGTAGCAGCAGCAGTAGTAGTAGTTGTAGCTACAGTAATAGTAGCAGTGGTAGTAGTAGGAGTTGTAGCAGCCACAATAGTAGTAGCAGTAACAGTGGTGGTAATAGTAGTAGTACTAGCAACAGCTGTAGTAGTTGTAGTAGTAGTATTCGTAGTAGTAATAATAAGAGTGGTAGTAGTTGTAGTAGTAGTAATAGGAGTAGCTGTAGGAGTAGGTGTAGCAGGAGGAGGAGGAGGAGGAGGAGTAGGAGTAGTAGTTGTAGTAGTAAGACTACTACTAGTAGTAGTAGCAATAGTAGTAACAATAGTAAGAATAGTAGCAGTAGTAGTTACATTAGTAGTAGTAGTAAGAGCAGCAATAGCAGTAGTAGTAGTCATGGTTAATCAGAGTTGGTATAGGAGTATGAGTAACAGTAGTAGCAGTAGTAGTAGTAGTAGTAGTAGTAGGAGCAATAGTAGTAACGGTAGTAAGAATAGTAGCAGTAGTAGTTGCAGTAGTAGTAGTAGTCGTGCTTAATCGGAGTTGGTGTAGGAGTATGAGTAACAGTAGTAGTACTACTAGTAGTAGTAGTAGCAGCAGCAGCAGCAGTAGTAGTAGTGACTACTACTATTGTAACTACTTCTACGACTACTACTCCTATTTGTGCGACTAAGGCTACTACTACTATACTAGCTACTATGACACTATGACCGCTACTTTTACAACTGCTGTTGCAACTACCTCTACTAGTACAACTACTACTACTGATACTTCAACCTCTACTACTATTATTGCTACTATTGCTGCTGCTACTACTACTACTACTACCATTACTATTGCTTCTGCATCTATTACAAGTTCTACTAGTACTACTTCTACTACTTCTGCTACTACTACTTCTATTACTAATACTACTACTACTTCTGCTGCTAGTGCTACCACTAGTACTACTACTACAACCACTACGACTATAACTACTGCTACAACAACAACTACCACTACTGCTGCTGCTACTAGTAATTCAACTATCACCACAAATGCTGCTACAGCAACTACTACTACTACAATTGCTACGGCTACTAGTACTATTACTAAAACTACTACTGTTGTTGCTACAACTTCTACTACTTCTACTTCAACTCCGATCACTACTACTACTACTACTGCTACTACGACAACTGCTACAGCTACAACTACAGTTGATGTTGTTACTACTACTATGACTACTGGTACTGCTACAACTACTATTGTTGCTACTACTTCTACTACTACTGTTGCTGCTAGTCCTACTACTACTACTACTACTAATGTTGCTGCTGGTACGACTACTGCTACTATAAATGCTAATACGGCTACTATTGCTGAGGCTATTAGTACAACTTCTAATAGTACTACTACAACTACAACAACTACTGCTGCTGCTGCTGTGGCCGTTGCCAGTGCTGCTACTTCTACTACTACTGCTACACTAACATCTCGTACTACTTCTACTACTCCGCTACAGCTGCTGCAACAATACCGCTACTGCTTCTACATCTAGCATTACTACTACTTTTGCTACTTCTACTACAACTACCACTGCTACTACTAATATTATTAATACAACTACAAGACTACAACTACTACAATAACTACTGCTATTACTACTTTTCCAACAACTACAACTACTACTACAAATGCTACTATTGCAGCTACTACTGCTACTACTACTACTACTACTACTTCTGCTGCTGCTGCTGCTCCTGCTGCTACTATGCTACAACTCCTTATACTACTATTACTATTGCGACAACAACTACTACTTCTGTTGCTGCTGCTACAGCTATCGCTACTACTACTACTGTTCAAACAACTATCTCTACTACTACTACTACTACTAATACTACTATTATTATTAGTACTACTACTACTTCTACTGCGACTCCAACTACTACTCCTACTGCTTCTAGTACTAATCCAACTACTACTACTCCTACTACTACTAGCGCTACTACTACCGCAACTACTATTACTTCTGCGGCAATTGCTGCTGCTGCTACTCGTACTTCAACTACTACTACTACTGCTACTACTACTACTACTGCTACTACTACTACTACTACTACTACTACTACCATTACTTCAACTTCTACTACTGCGACTACAACCACTCCTACCACTACTACTATGACTACTACTACTACTTCTACTATTGCTATCACTAATGCTACAACAACAACAAGTACTACTATAGCTACTACTATTGGTAGTAATAGGGCTACTTCTACTACCCCTGCTACTACATCTACAACTACAACTGCTTCTTCTACTTCTAGTGCAAAAACTACTACCACTACCATTGTTTCGACTACTAACTACTAGTACTACAACTGCAACTACTACCACCACAACAACTACTACTACAATTACTACTACTACTACTACTTCTACTACTACTACTACTACAACTTCTTCTACTACAACTACTACTTCCTCTACTACTATTACTACTACAACTACTTCAATTACTATTACTCCTACTCCTAACACACCTACTACAAATACTACTATTACTAATAGTACTACTGCATTTATTATTACTACTACTGCTACTACTAGAACAACAACAACTACTGTTGCTACTACTACTATTACAACAATCACTCCTACTACTACTATTACTACCACTACGACTACCAATATTGCTCAGACTACTATTGCTACTGCTACTACAGCAACTACTACTATTACTACTACTACTACTACTACTACTACAACAACTATTACTACTACTATTGCTACTACTTCTACAGCTACCCCTACTACTTCTCCTAAAGCTTCTACAACTACTACTACTATTACTACTATTAGTACAACAACAACTACAACAACAACAACTACTTCTTCTACTACTACTAGTACTACTGCTACTGCTGCTGCTACTACCACAACAACTACTAGTACTACTATAAGTACTACAACTGCAACTACTACTACCACCACAACAATAACTACTACTACTACTACTATTACTCCTAATACACCTACTACAACTACTCCTATTACTACTACTACTACTACTACTTCTACTACCATTACTACAACTATTGCTACTACTACTACTACTACTACTACTACTACCATGACTACTACTACTACCGCTATAACTACTACTACACTACTACTACAACTACTACTATTGCTACTACTACTACTCCTGCTCCTATTACTGCTACTACTACTGCTCCTACTATAACTACAACAGCTACAACTATTGGCACTATGACTACCTCTACTACAGCGACTATTACTAATTCTTCTTCTTTTAATACTACTACTACAACAACAACAACAACTACTCCTATTATTGCTACTACTACTACAGCCACTACTACTACTACTACTATTACAACTACCCCTCCTCGAACTCCTACTCCTACTACTATTCCTACTACAGCTTCTGCTAATACTACTGCTACAAAAATCACTGCTCGTATTGCTATACCTACTACTACTGTTACAACTACTACTCCTATTATTGTGACTAATACTACTACTACTGCTATTTCACCACTACAACTGCTATTATTGCTACTATTACTACTCGTACTACTACTACTATGACTACTACCACTACTGCTGCTGCTACTACTACTACAACTACTAATATTGCTACTTCTACCTCTACTACAACTTCTATTCCTACTGAAACCTCTATGAATAGTACTAAGACAACAACAACTACTACTACATCTACTACTACTACTAATACTACTACAACCACTACTACAACTGCTACTCTTGCTGCTACTACTACTACAACTGCTACTTCTACAACCACACTTATTGCTGCTGCTGCTCCAACTACTTTGACTACTACTACAGCTACTATAGCTACTACTTCGACAACTAATATTACTACTACTACTACTACTACTACTACTACTACTACTACTACTACTACTGCTGCTAATATTACTACTACTACTACTACTACTATTATTATTACAACTACTACTACTTCGACAACTACTACTACTACTACTATTACTTCTGCTGCTACCGCTACCGCAACTAGTCGTACTTCTACTACTACTAATACTACTGCTTTTGTTACTGCTACTACTATCACTAATACTAGTACTGCAACTACTATTACATCAATTTCTACTACTACGACTACGATTACCCTAGCCACTGCTACTTCTATGACTACTACTACTACTACTATTGTGGCTACTACTAATGCTACTACAACAACTACTACTATTGCTACTACTACCGCTAGAGATAGGGTTACTTTAACAACCCTTGCTACCACATCTGTAACTACTATTGCTGCTACAATTAGTGGTACAACAACTACTGCCACTTCCACCAGTACTACTACTAGCTACTACAACTACAACTATAACTACTACTACCACAACAACAAGAACAACAACAATAACTACTACAACTATTACTACTACTACAACTACAAGTGTTATTTCTACTACTAGTACTACTACTACTCCTAATACACCTACAACATATACTACTATTGCTAAGAGTACTACTTCTATTATTACTATTACTACTGTTACTATTACTACTACTGTTACTACTACTACAACAACAACAACAATAACAACAACAACTACTACTACTATTACAACAACCACTACTACTACTACTATTACTACTACAACGACTACCACTACTGCTCTTACTACAATTGCTATTGCTGCTATAGCTACCACTACTACTACTGTTATTATTATTACTACTACTACTGCTACAATAACAACAACTATTACAGCTACTAATACTACTAATTCTACTGCTACTCCTCCTACTACTATAGGTTCTATTGCTGCACCTACTATTACTTCTATTACTACTACCCCAAATACTACTACTACAACTACAAATAACACAACAACTGCTACTACTACTATTATTACACCTAATACACCTACTGCAACTACTACCATCACATCCACAAACTACTACTATTACTACTACTACTTCTACAACTATTATTATTATTACTAGCTGCTAGAACTACTACTACTACTTCTTCTACTACCATTACTACAACTATTGCTACGACTACTGCTGCTCCTACTACTCCTACTACTACTACTACTACTATCTCAACAACTACTAGTACTACTAGTACTACTACTACACTACTACTATTACATCTAGACTACAACAACTACTACTACTCCTCCTCCTCCTTCTATTACTGCTACTACTACTACTATTACTACTACCCCTATTCGAACTCCTACTCCTACTACTATTCCTACTACAACTTTTGCTAATACCACCACTACAACAACTACTTCCCCTATCACTATATCTATTACTACCGTTGCAATTACTTCTGCAACTACTAGTCCTAGTCCAATGACTAATACTACTACTACTACTGTTGCTGCTACTGCTACTCCTGCTACTGCTACTACTACTACTGCTACTACTACAACTTCTACCACTTCAACTAGTACTACTACTATAACTACTATTCCTACTACAACTTCTGCTAATAGTACTACTACAACAACTACTACTACTACATCTACTACTACTCCTACTACTACAACTGCTACTACTACTACTACTATTACTTCTGTTGCTACTGCTGCCACTACTACTCGTACTTTTACTACTACTAATACTACTAATACTGCTAATGCTACTACTATCACAACTACTACTACAACAACTACTATTACTTTAATTTCTAATACTGTGACTACAACTACTCCGGCCACTGCTACGACTGTGACTACTACTATGACTACTATTGTGGCTACTAGAAATTCTACTACAACAACGACTACTATTGCTACTTCTACTGCTAGAGATAAGGCTACTTTCACAACCCTCGGAACCACATCTGCAACTGCTGCTGCTGCTACTATTACTAGTAGAACAACCACTGCGACTACCACTGTTACTAGTACTAGCTACTACCATTACAACTATCACAACTACTACCACAACAACAACTACTACTACTTCTACTACTACTACTACTTCTACTAGTACTTTTGCTACTACCTCTATTTCTACTACTAGTATAACTACTACTCCTAGTACACCTATAACATATACTACTATTACTAAGAGAGTACTACAACTATCATTACTGCTACTACTGCTACTACTACAACAACTACTACTACTACATTTACTACTACAACTGCTACTACTACTACTACTACTATTACTTCTGTTGCTACTGCTGCCACTACTACTCGTACTTCTACTACTACTAATACTACTGCTGCTGCTACTACTACTACTATCACAACTATTACTACAACAACTACTGTTACTTCAATTTTTACTATTGCAACTACAATTGCTCCGGCCACTGCTACTACTATGACTACTACTACGACTACTATTGTGGCTACTACTAATGCTACAACAATAATACAACTATTGCTACTACTACTGCTAGAGATAGGGCTACTTTCACAACCCCCGTTACCACATCTGCAACTACTGCTGCAGCTACTATTACTAGTAGAACAACTACTGTGACTACGACTGTTACTACTACTAACTACTGTCATTACAACAATAACTACTACTACCACAACAACAACAACTACTATTTCTACTACTACTATTACAACAACTACTACTACTTCTACTACTTTTGCTACTACCGCTATTTCTACTGCTAGTATAACTACTACTCCTAGTACACCTACAACATTTACTACTATTACTATGAGTTCTACAACTATTATTACTACTACTGCTACCACTACCACAACAACAACAACAGCTACTATTACTACTATTACAACAACCACTGCCACAACTACTATTACTACTACAACAACTACCACTAATGCTCAGAAAAGAATTGCTATTGCTTCTATAGCTACTATTACTGCTGTTGCTATTACAACTACTACATCTACTACTACTACAACTGCTACAACTATTACTACAACTACTGCTGCTACTACTTCTACTGCTACTCCTACTACTACGACTAGTTCTATAACTGCACCTACTATTACTTCTACTACAACTACTACTACCAACTACTACTACTACAACTACTACTATTACATCCACAGCTACTAATATTACTACTACTACTGCTACTAATACTACTATTCTTGTTACTACCACTACTACAGCCACTACTACCACCACCACTACTACTATTGCTTCTACTACTACTACTGCTGCTGCTGTTAGTACTACTACAACAACAACTACTACTGTTGTTACTACTACAACAACTACTACTATTATTACTACTACTGCTACTACTACTACTGCAACTAATACAACTACTACTACTGCCACAACTACGACAACTTCCCTAACTTCTACTATTATTACTACTACTACCGATAGCAATACTACTTGTACTACTTCTGCTACTGCTGGTACGACTACTATTACTATTACTATTGCAACTACTACTGTTAGTGCTACTACTACTTCTACTACTACTACTACTATTACTACTATAATTACTACTACTACTGTTGCTAAAACAACAACTCCTACTACTCCTACTAATACTACTACTGCAACTGCTACTACTAGTATTGCTACTATGATTCCTGATACTTCTACTAATACTACCACCGCTGCTGCTACTACTTCTGTTGCTATGATTAGTACTATTGCTGCTACTGCTACTGCTACTACCGTTACTACTGCTATTGAATCAACTACAAGTTCTAATAGTATTACTGCTACTACAACAACAACTACTACTTCTACTACTATTACTGCGACTACTACTACTTTTGCTAATACTGTTGCTGCTACTACTACTGCTACTACTACTACTACTACTACGATTGCTGCTACTATTACGACTACTACTACAGCTGCTGCTACTAGTAATACTACTACTGTCACTAATGTTGTCGTTGCTGCTGCTGCAACAACAACTACTACTACAACTGCTACGACTACTACTACTATGACAAAAACTACTACTACTACAACTGCTACAATTGCTACTATTGCTACAACAACTACTAGTACTACTACTACTTCAACTACTACTATTGCTGCGACAAATGCTACAACTAATTCTACTATTACTGCTACTACAGCTACTACAGCGATAAGTACTACTACTACTACTACTACAGCTACGACTACCATTATTATTACTACTACTTCTTCTACTGCTACTCCTACTACTCCAACTACTACTACTCCTACTAGTCCTACTGCTACTACTACTGCTGCTACTATTACTTCAGCTGCTACTGTTGTCTCTGCTACTCGTACATCTACTACTACTCCAACTACTACTACTATCACTACTACTACTACTATAGTTGATACTACTAATGCTACTACAACAACTACTACTAATGTTATTACTACTGCTAGTAATAGGGGTACTTCTACAACCCTACTACTACATTTGCAACTTCTACTGCTGCAACTACCACTATTGCAACAACTACTACCACTACTACAGCTACTACTACTACTTCTGCTACTACTACTATAACTACAACTACAACCACCATCACCACCACCACCACTACTACTACTACTACTACTACTACTCTTACTACTACTACTACTACTCCTCCTCCTCCTCCTCCTACTAGTCCTACTACTACTTCAACTACTACTACTACTATTACTACAATTACTACTACAACAACAACTACTACTTCTACTACTACTAGATGTACTACTACTATTGCCGCTCCTACTACCACAACGGCTACTACTAATACTACCGCTACTCTATAACTGCGACTATTACTATTACCATAACAATGACAACTACTACTACTATTACTCCTAATAAACCTAGTACACTTACTACTAATACTACTACGACTACTACTATTACTATTACTACATCTACAAGTAATATTGCTACTACTACTAGGGCTACCAGTACTACTCCTACTGCTGCTGCTGCTGCTACTTCTACTACCAGTACTGCTCCTACTGTTATTATTTTTATTGTTACTCCTACAACTACCCAAATTACTACTACTACAATTGCTACTGCTACTCCAACTACAACAACAACTGCTACTATTGTTGCTGATGCCGCTGTTACTACTATTACTACAACTAGTACTACTACCACTACTAGTACTACTAGTACTACATTTGCTGCTTCTATAACAGCTACTAACAGTCCAACTACTACTACAACTACTACTACTATAACTATTATTACTCCTACTACTGCTACTACTGCTATTACTGCTATTACTGCTACTCCTACTGTGACTCCTAATGCTGCTACACCTACTACTGCTACTACAACTGCGACTGCTACTGGTTCTACTACTACTACTCCTACTACGGCTGTTGTTACTGCTGCAACTCCTACTCCCACTCCAGCTCCTACTACTACTATTGCTACTATTACAACAACAACAACTACTACAACTATTATTAGTACTACTACTACAACATCTACTACTACTACTATTACTACTACTACAACTACTACTACTACTACTACTACTACTACTACTACTACTACTATGACGCCTACTACAACTACAATTGCTACTACTACTCTGCTACTACTACTAAGACTAGTACTACTGCTACTATTACTGCAACTATTACCACTTCTGCTACTATTGTTGAGACTCCTACTACTACTACTACTATTGTTGCTGCTATGGCTACTATACTACTTCTACTCCTGCTGGAACTATTGTTGCTACTACTAGTACTATTATTATAACCACTGCTACTACTGCTACTACAAGTACTACAACTATTGCTGTTGTTGCTACTACTGGCACTACTATAACTACTACTATTGCTATTACTACTGTTGCTGCTACTACTACTACTACTATTATTGTAGCTACTACTCCTACTACTACAACAACTCCTACTATTTATCTTGCTACAACTACAACTGCTACTACAACTGCAGCTACTTCTACTATAACTACTATTTCTACCACTACTACTGCTACTACTAAAACTTCTGCTACTACGACTTCTGCTACTATTACTACTTCTGCTACTACTATTACTACTATTGCTATAGCTACTGCTACCACTGCTATTACTATTGCTACTATTCCTATTACTACTACTACTACTGTTGTTGTTGTCGTTGCAACTGCTACTACTGTTGCTGCTGTTGCTGCTGTTGCTGCTGCTACTGCTACTACTACTGGTACTACAACTGCTAATATTTCTGCGACAACTACTAATACTACTACTACTACTGCTACTTTTACCACTAATGTTGCTACTACTACTACTGATACAATTACTGTTGCTGCTGCTACTGCTTCTATTGCTACAACTACTACTACTAATACCACCACTACTACTACAACTACTAGTAATGTCGCTACTACTCCTACTACTACTACTACTACTCCTATTACTTATCTTACTACAACTACTACTGCTGCTGCTGCTTCTTCCACTACTACTATTTATACTACTACTACTGCTACTACTTCTACCACTACTGCTACTTCTACTATTACTACTGTAGCTACTGTTGCTAACACTACTACTACTACTACGACTTCTCCTCCTACTACTACTACTGCAACTACGTACTACTACATACTACTGTTGTTTCCTAACTATACAACAACACTACAACTACTGCTACTACTACTTACCAACTCCGGCCACCCACCACCACCACTACTACTGCTTACCAGTTACGACTACTGCTACAGCTACTACTGCTACCCACTGCTATTACTAATAATACTACTGCTGCTACTAATAATACTACTGCTACTGTTGCAACTTCTGCTACTACTGCTGCTGCTACGGCTACTACTACTATTACTACTATTGCTGCTACTTTCGGTATTGCTACTACTACTACTATGATGGCTACTACTACTACTTCTACTTTGGCTGCAACTATTGTTACTACTACTGCTACTACTATTATTACCACTGCTACTACTGCTACCACTGCTACCACTAGTACTACTATTGTTGCCACCGTTGATACTATAGCTACTAGTACTACTATTGCTGTTGCTGTTGTTGCTGCTACTACTACTGTTGCTGCTGTAGCTATAGCTCCTAGTACTACAACTACTCCTATTATCTATCTTACTACTACTACAACTGCTACTACTACTGCAGCTGCTTCTACCACAACTATTATCTCTACTACTACTATTGTTGCTACTGCTACAACAACTACTGCTGCTACCATTAATGCTGCTACTACAACAACTATTTCTGTTGTAGCTGTTGCTAACACCACAACTACTACTATGACTTCTGCTACTACTACGACTTCTGCTACTACTACTACTACTACGACTACTACTATAGCTACTACTGCTATTACTACTGTTACTATTATTATTACTACTACTACTACTACTACTACTACAATTGTTGTTGTTACTACTGCTACTACTACTTCTGCAGTAGCTACCACTACTACAGTTGGTGCTACTTCTACTACTACTACTATTGTTGCTGCTACTTATACCACTAATGCTGCTACTACTACTTCTGATACAATTGCTGTTGTTGTTGTTGCTGTTGTTGCTGCTACTACTACAACTACTACTACTGCTGCGACTGTTGCTGCTATATATACCACTAATGCTGCTCCTACTACTACTTATACAATTGTTGTTGTTGCTGCTACTGCTTCTATTGATGCTGCTGCTACTACTACTACTACTACAACAACAACAACAACTACTACTACTACTATTACTACTACTAATGTAGCTATGGCTCCTAGTACTACTACTACTGCTACTTATCTTATAATTTCTATTGCTTCTTCCACTACTACTCTTTCTACTACTATTGCTACAACTACTACTATTGCTACTATTACTGCTGTAGCTACTATTGCTAATACTACAACTAATATTACAACTTCTCCTCCTACTACTACTGCAACTACTACTGCTATTACTACTACTACAACGAGTATGACTGCTACTGTTGTTGCTGTTACTTCTACAACAACAACAACAACTACTGCTGCTACTACTACTACCACTGCGGCCACCACCACCACCTCTACTACTGCTACCACTACTGCTACTGCTGCTGCTACTACTACTGCCTCTACTATTACTAACAATACTTCTGTTGTGAATAATAATACTACTATAACTGTTGCTACTTCTGCTACTACTGCTGCTGCTGCTGCTACTATTACTGTTGTTGCTGTTGCTACTACTTTTGCTATTGCTACTACTGCTACTACTATGGTTGCTACTACTACTTCTACTCCTTCTGCAACTACTGTTACTAGTACTGCTACTACTATTATTACCACTGCTACTACTACTACTACTAATACTAATACTGTTGCTTCTATTGATACTACTACTACTACCACTATTGCTCCTGCTGCTGCTGCTACTACTACTACTACTGTTGTATCTACTGCTCCTACTACTGCAACTACTCCTATTAATTTTACTTCTACTGCAACTGCTACTACTATTATTGCTGCTTCTACTATAACTACTATTTCTACTACTACTATTTCTGCTACTGCAACAACTACTATTGCTGCTACTATTACTGCTGCTACTACAACTACTACTGTTGTTGCTACTGTTGCTAACACAACTACTACTATGACTTCTGCACTACTACTACTACTACTACTACTACTACTACAACTACAACTTCTGCTACTATTGCTATTACTACTGCTGCTGCTGCTACTACTACTACTACTACTACTACTACTGTTGTTGTTGTTGCTGCTACTACTACTACTGTTGCGGTTGCTGCTGCTGGTACTGCTACTACTGCTACTACTGCTACTACTAGTACTACCACTACTACTAATACTGCTACTACTACCACCACCACCACTACTACCAATCCTACTACTGCTACTTATACCACTAATGCTGCTACTACTACTACTGATACTACTACTGTTGCTGCTACTGTTGCGTCTACTGCTACTGCTACTATTGCTGCTGCTACTACTACAACTACTAATGTGGCTACTGCTCCTGCTAATACTACTACTACTTGTCTTACTACTACTACTGCCGCGACTACAACTACTGCTACTACTGCTGCTGCAACTTCTTCCACTACTACTATTTCTACGACTACTGCTGCTACTACTTCTACTACTACTGCTACTGCTACTGCTACTGTTACTTTTGTGGCTACTATTGCTAATACTAGTACTACTACTACGACTTCTCCTCCTCCTACTACTACTGCAACTACTGCTACTACTACTGCTATAACTAATACTGCTGCTACTACGACTGCTATTACTATTGCTGTGACTTCTACAAAAATAACAACTATTACTACTACAACTACCACTGCGGCCACCACCACTACTACTGCTACCACTACTGCTACTGCTACTGCTACCACCACTAATACTACTATTGCTAATAATACTACTATTGCTAGTAATACTACTACTACTACTTCTGCTTCTTCTTCTTCTTCTACTACTACTACTACAGTTGTGACAGCTACTACTATTGTTGCTGCTACTACTACGACTACTGCTACTATTGCTACTACAATTGCTGCTACTGCTACGACATCCACTACGACTGCTACTACTATTGCTACTACTACTACAACTACTACAACAACATCACCTACTACTACTACCACTACTACCACTTCTACATCTATTGCTAGTATTATTGCTACTACTACTACCTCCTCTAGGAATACTACTAGTACTATTGCAACTACTTCTACTACGCTTGCTACGACTTCGGCTTCTACTACAACAACAACTACTAATACTACTATTACTATTGCTATTACTGCTGCTGCTACTACTACTAATACTACTGCTATTGCTATAGCCACTACTACTACAACTAAAACTACTACTGTTGCTGCTACTGTTACTACTAGTGCTACTACGACTCCTGTTACTTCTACAAGCACTACTACTACTATGACTACTTCTGCTACTGCTATTACAACTATTGCTACTACTGCTACTACTGCTGCTGCAACTACTGCTACGACTTTAGCTATAACTTCTACAAGTACCACTGATACTACTTTTTCTACTACTATTACTACTACTCCTACTAGGACTACTACTGCTACTACTACTACGATAGCTACTACTTGAACTACTACTACTACTACTACTACTACTACTACTACTACTACGACTACAACTACAACTACTACTAATGTTGCCGCTACTACTACTACTACTACTACAATGACTATGAGTAATACTACTTTCGCCACTAATGCTATGGCTGCTACTGCTGTTGCAACAACTGCTACAACAACTGCTATGGCTACTACCACTATTACTACAACAACTGTTACTACTGCTACTCCAACTGCTACTACTACTACTGCTGCTACTACTGGAACTACTACTACTATTATTGCTCCAACTACTACAACGACTACTACTACTGCTACTACTACTGTTGCTGTTGCTACTTCTACTACTACGACAACAACTACAACTACATCTACTGCTCTGCTAGTGAAACTGCTACTGCTACGATTATTGGTACTACAACTGCTGCTACTAATGCCACTACTTCTACTACTACTACTGCTAATGACACTGCTACTACTACTACAACAACAATGACAATGACAACTACTACTGCTGCTGCCATTGCAACTACTGCTACTTCTACTACTTCTACTACAACTACATCTCCTACTTCTTTTGCTACTGCTACAACTACTACTACATGTATACTGCGACTGCTTCAACAACAACAACTACTACTACTTTTCCAACAATAATAAGTACTACTACCTCTCCTACCACTATGACTCCAGTTGGTACTACAATTACCACTATTGCTTCTACAACTACTACTTCTACTACTGCTACTATAGCTACTACTGCAACTACAATGACTAGCACTACTACATCTAAAATAATAACTACTACTGGTACAACTACTACCGCTTCTATGATTACGACTGCTGGTACTACTACTGCTACAACTACCACAACAACTACTACTACTTCTACTCATATTGCTGCTGCTGCTACTACTGCTACATCTGCTACAACTACCACAACTACTACTATTGCTACAACCGCTACTACTAATACTGCTACAACGACTTCAACTACTATTACAACTACTACAACTGCTGCTACTGCTACTACTGCTCCTATTTCAACTGCTGGAACTACTACTATTGCTCCTACAACTACTACAAACACTGCTACAACTATTACAACTATTGTTGCTACTACTACTACTACTATTTCTGCTATTACTAGAACTATTATTACTACTACTACTACTACTACTTCCACTACTACTACAACTAATAGTACTACTGCCGCCATGACTACTACCACTACAACAATAACAACTACTACTATTATTATGACTACTGCTGTTGTCATTGCTACTACTGCTACTTCTACTACTACTACTACTACTACTACTACTACATCTCCGACTACTTCTACTACTGCTACCAATACTACTACAGCTATACTGCTACTTCTTCTACAACAACAACAACTACTACTTTTCCAATAATAAAAAGTACTACTACCTCTCCAACTACTATGACTCCTGCTACATCTACTACTACTACAACAACTTCTACTACTAATACTACTACTATTACGACTACTGGATCTACTACTGCTACTACTATTACAACTGCTACTACATCTACTACTACTAGTGCTACTACTACTATTACTGTGACTACTACTACTACTTTTCAAACAACAACTACTGCTGCTGCTGCTACTACTACTACTACTACTACTGCTGCTGCTACTACTACTACTTCTACTACTACTGCAACTATGGCAAATATAGGTACTACTACTACTACAACAACAGCTACTATTACTACTACTACTACAACAACAACAACTACTCCTACTACTACTAATACTATTACAATTGGTACTACTGACACCAATACTACTACTCCCGCTATTACTACAACTACTACTACTCCTCCTCCTACTACTACTACCACAACTACTACTACAGCTACTACTTCTACTATGACTACTACTACTACTACACCTGCTGCTGCTACTGCTATGAATAACTACTACTACTAATGCTACTACTACTACGGCTGCTGCTGCTACTTTCGCTACTACTGCTACTACTACTACAGCTACTACTGTTACTGCTATGAGTACTATAAAGGCTACTACTATCTATGTAGCGACTACTGCTACTATGACTACTACTGATGCTACTACTGCTACTACTATTGCTACTGCTACTACTACACCTACTACTACTACAGCAGCAACTACAGCTCCTGCAACTACTACTCAACTACTACTACTACTACTAATACTGCTACTTCTATGGCTTCTACTATAGCTTCTGCTAATACTATTACTACTACCACTACTTGTCCTACGGCAACTGCCACTACTACGACGACTTCTCTTACTACTACTACTACTACTCCAGCTACTTCTTTTCCTGCTACTAGTATCGTTATTACTAATACTACTATTACAACTACTACTACAACTGCTACAATGACTACAACTACTGCTCATACTGCTGCTACTACTACTGCTACTGCTAACAATACTATTACTACTGCTACTACTACTAGTACTACTACTACTACTATTATTACTACTACTACTCCTAATATAACAACAACTACTACCGCTATTATTAATTATGCTACTAGAATAACTACTAATACTAGTACTGCAGCTACTGCTACTACTACTAATGCTACTACTACTGCTACAGCTACTGCGACATTTGCTACTACAACTACTACTCCGACAACTACTGCAACAACAGCTACAATGGCTACTGCTACTGTTACTACTATTACTATTACTACTATTACTACTACAACAACAACTTCTACTACTATTATAAATTCTGCTGCTAGAACAATAACAACTACTACTGCTCCTGCTTCTGCTACTACTACTACTAATGCAACTACTACTACTAATACTGCTACTTTTATAACTGCTAGTACAGCTTCTGCTACCACAATTACTACTTCTACTATCGATTGTATAACTGCTAGTACTACTACTATTCAAACTATTACTACTTCTTCTACTACTACTTGTACAATTGCTACTGCCACTACTACAACTCCTTGTCCTACTTCTTCTACTACTGCTACCTCTACTTCTTTTCCTGCTACTACTACTTCTGCTACTAGTATTGCTACCACTACTACTAATATTACTATTACTATTACTACTACTACAACGACTACAACTACAGCTACTACAGCTGCTACTACTACTGCTACTATTGTTACTACTACTGCTACTACTAGTACTACTATTGTTACTACCGCTGCTACTACTACTACTTGTGAAACTACTACTACTGCTATTACTACAATTGTTACTTTTACAACTACTACTTCCACTACTAATGCAGCTACTTCTACTTCTACTACTACTACTACTACTACTGTTATGATTACTGTTATTACCACTTTAAATACTACTGTTGCTGCTACTACTATGCTGCTACAACTACTACTATTACTACTACCTCTACTATTGCTACTACAACTATTACTATTACTTCTCCCACTATAACCACTACTGCTAGTGCTATTACTTATACCACTACTGCTATAACTGCAAATATTGATATAATAGCAACTTCTTATACTACTACAAGTACTGCTACTACAACTCCAACTACTTCTACCACTACAACTACTCCTGCTACTACTGCTACTAATAGTACTACAAGTGCAACTAATATTGCTACTACTACAGCAATTGCTACTGCTACTACTAGTAGTAGTAGTAGTAGTAGTAAGTAGTAGTGGTAGTGGTAGTAATAGTAGTTTTAGTACTAGTAGCAGTAGTAGTAGTTGTTGTTGTTATTTTTGTTATAGTTGTGGTAGTAGATGGAGAAGTACTAGTAGTAGTAGTGGTAGTATTAGTAGTAGTAACAACAACAACAGCTATAGAAGCAGAAGTACTTATAGCAGAAGTTTTTGTCGTCATTGTTGTTATTATAGAAGTAGTAATAGTACCAAGAGTTGCACTAGTATTAGTAGTAGTGGTAGCAGTAGAAGTAGTAGTATTAGTAGGAGTAGTAGTAGTTGGTCTTGTAGTAGTAGAAGTAGTAGTGGTAGTCATACTATTAGACATAGTAGTAGTAGTAGTAGCAGCAGCAGCAGCAGCAGAAGTAGTAGAAATAGTAGTAGGAGTAGTAGCTATCTGAGCAAGAGTATTAACTGTAGTACTAGAGTATTAATAGTAGTAGTAGTAGTAATATGAGTAGCAACAGAAGTAGTAGCAGTAATCACACTAATAGTAGTAGTAGTAGCAGTACTAGTTGTAGTAATAGTAGTAGTAGTAGTAGTTTACCAGTAGCAACATTAGTAGTAGTAGCAGTACCAGTAGCCGCAGTTCCAAGAATAGTATTAGTAGTAGTAGTAAAAGTAGTAGTTGCATTGGTAGTTGTTGTAGTAGTAGTTGTAGCAGTAGAAGTAGTATTAGGTGTAGCAATAGGAGGAGTTGAGGTAATTGCAGTAGTAGTAGTAGGACGAGTAGTAGTACCAGTAGCAATAGGAGAAGTGGTAGTAGTAGTACTAGTAGTAGTAGCTGTAGCAATAGTAGTAGTAGTCAGAGTAGTAGTAGTTGTAGTAGTAGTTGTTGTATTAGTAGTAGTAATTGTAGTAGTAGCAATGCTAGTAGTAGTAGTTGTAGTAGTAGTGCACTAATAGTAGTAGCGGTAATAGTAGTAGTAGTAGGCTTTGTAGTAAAAAAGTTGTAGTAGTAGTAGTAGTAGTAGTAGAAGCAGTAGTAATAGTAGTAGAAATCGAAGCAGTTGTAGTAGTAGTACTAGTAGTAGTAGCAGTTGTTGTTGTTGTTGTTGTTGTTGTAGTAGTAGTAGTAGTAGTAGTAGTAGTAGAAGTAGTAGTAGTAGTAGCAGCAGCAGTAGCAATAGTAGTAGCCGCTATAGTAGTAGCTATAGTTGCAGTAGTACTAGCCGCTGTAGTAGTAGTTGTAGTAGTTAATGTAGTAGTAGCAGAAGTAGTTTTTATAGCAATAGTAGCATAAGTAGTAGTACTAGTAGTAGTAGTAGTAGCAATAGTGGTACTTGCAGTAGTAGTAGTAGTAGCGGTAGCAGAATTACTAGTACAAATTGTACTCCTACTCCTACTATTGCTACTGCCACTTCTCCTACTCATACTACTACTACAACTACCACTTCTACTACTACTGCTACTATTATTACTACTTCTACACCTACAAATACTCCCAACTTGTTGTTGTTGTTACTGCTACTACAACTTCTGCTATGGCAACAGCTGCTACAGCTTGTGCTACTTCTACTACTACTTCTATTACTACTACTACTACGACTAATAATAATACTACTACTTCTGTGGCTACTACTGCTGCTGCTGCTACTGCTATTAGTACAATTGCGACTACTACTATTACTACGAACACTACTACTATTATACTCTTCTTCTACTATTACTACAACTACTAATACTAGTACAACTACAACTACTGCCACTATTACTACTGCTGCAACTACTACTCCTCCTACTACTACTACAACTACTACTATTACTATTACCACTACTAATACTATCATTACTACGACTACTACTACTATGACTATTACTATTCCTACTCCAACTCCTACTACAACTACTACTACTACCACTGCAATGACTACTCTGACTACTACTACTACAACAGCTACTACTACTACTAATATTACAACTACTGCTACTACTACTACTCCAACTCGTGCTACTGCTCTTACTACAACAACTATTACTACTACTACTACTACTAATACTGCTATCACAACAACAACAACAACTACTACTACTACTACAACTACAACTAATGCTCCAACTGCTACAGCTACGACAATTGCTACAACAACAACTACTACTACAACTACTACACGAACTAGTACTATTACTACTACTGCTGCTACTCCTACTACTACTATAACTCTTTCGCTACTGCTACTACCACTATTACTACTACTCCTATTGCAACCACTATTACTACTACTGCGAATACAACAACCACTACAACTGCTGCTGCTACGACTACTTCTAATACTAGTACAACTGCAACTACTACTGCTCCTTCTACTACTACTACTACTACTACTACTACTACTACTACTGCTACTACTACTACTATTACTACTACCACAACTATTCCTGCTCAACCTCCAACTCCAACTACTTCTACTCCTTCCACTACTACTATTGCTACTACTCCTCGAAGTCCTCATACAACTATAAATCCTACGTCCACTACTACCCCTACTCCAACAACTACTACTCCAATTACGACTATGACTACTAGTACTAGTACTACTACTACAACTAGAACTACTATAACTACTCCAACTTCTACTATACTACTACCACTTCCACTACTACTATTGCCACAATTACTATTACTACTATTACTATTACTTTTGCTAATTCCAGTACACCTATTACTCCTACAAGTACTACTATTACTACTGCTGCTGCTGCTATAGCTGCCACTACTACTACTACTACTACTATTACTCATATCACTACTACTACGATAACAACTACTACTACTACTACAACTAGAACTACTACAACTACTACTACTTCTACTATACTACTACCACTTCCACTGCTACTATTGCCACAATTACTATTACTACTATTACTATTACTTTTGCTAATTCCAGTACACCTATTACTCCTACAAGTACTACTATTACTACTACTGCTGCTGCTATAGCTGCCACTACTACTACTACTACTACTACTATTACTCATATCACTACTACTATGATAACTACTACTTTACTAGTACTACTTCTACCACTACTACGACTGCCACAACAACTACCCCAACTACTCTTACTTCTACCACTACTGCTACTACTACTACTGCTGCTACTACTGCTGCTGCTGCTGCTACTGCTACTAGTACTATTACTACTGCTACTACTGTAACTACTACTATTGCTACTACTACTACTGCTACTGCTACAACTTCTACTACTACTACTATTGCTACTTATGCTACTACTCTTTCTACTACTACAATAGCTACAACTACTATTACTGACTATTACTACTAGCACTCGTACGACTACTACCACAACTGCTGCTCCTGCTACCACTACTACTACTACAACTACAACTACCTCTACAATACTACAACTGCTACTACTACCAATACTACTTCTAATACTACTACAGTTAACAACTACTGCTATTACTGCCACTAAAACAACTACTATTACTTATACTATTATTGTTGCTACTCTCCACTACTTCTCCTACTACAACTACTACTACATCTACACCAACAACTATAGGTACAACAACTACTACTAACACTATTACTACTATTACTGATGTTGCTGCTAGTACAACTACTGTTGTTGCTGCTACTACTCAACATCTCCAACCTCTATTGCTACTACTACTACTGCTGCAACAACTATTACTGCCACTAATACTACCACTACAGCAACTAGGACAACTACTACGGCTTCTGCTACTTACACTACTACTTTTTACTAATACCACTGCTACTACTGCTGCCACTACTACTACTACCACTACTACTACAAATACTACAACTACAACAACTACAAACACTGCTACTCCTAGTACTACTTCAGCAACTTCTGCTACTACTACAGCCACTACTACTACAACTGCTGCTACTACTACTACTACTACTTCTACAACTGCTGCTGCTGCTACAACTACTATTACTATTACTACTACTATTACTACTACTACTACTGTTGTTGCTGCTGCGATTACTAACACTACTCCCACTATGACAACTACGACTACAATGACTACTATAACAACCACTAATACTGCTGCTACTCCTACTACTACCTACTCTATTATTTCTACTGCATCTGCTACTACTACTACTACTACTTCCGCTACTTGTGCTATTGCTACTACTCCTACTATTGCTACTCCAACTGCTACTGTTGCTCCAACTGCTACTACTACAACAACAATAACAACAACAACAACAACAACAACAACTACAACTACTACTAATTCTAATACTCCTACTAGAATTGCTAAACCTACTACTATTGCTACTACTACTACTATCCTAACTACTTCTACTACTCCTAGTACTACTAGTACCACTACTACTACGTCTACAACTACGACTACTTTGACTACTACTGCTAATACAACTGTGACTATTACCACTGCTGCTACTACTACTACAACTCCTACTACTACTACTTTTATTACCACCACCACTACTACTACTACTACTACTACTACTAATACTACAACTACTATTACGAATACTACTGCTACTCCTACTACTACGCCTCCTCCTAGTACCTCTCCCTACTACTACAACTATAACTACAAATACTACTACTACTACTGTGACAACTATTCTGACTCCTACTACTACTACTACTATTACGACTAATACTCCTATTACTAGTACTACTACTATTATTAGCGCGACTACTGCTACTACTACTACTGCTAATAGTACTAATACTTCTACTACAACCACTACTGCTACTACAACTTCTACTACTACTACTCCAACTACTACCACTACCACTACTACTATTACTACTATTACTAATACTTCTGCTAATACAACTACACCTATTACTACAACTAGTACTACGATTACTACTGCTACGGCAACTGCAGCTGCCACTACTACTACTACTACGACTACTACTACTGCTACTATTACTCGTATGACTACTACTCGACAACTACTACTGTTACTACTACTACTTCTGCCACAACTACTACTTCCCCAACTTGTACCCCAACTACCACTACTTTTACCACTACTAATAGTACTACTTCTACAACTACTACTACTACTACTACTACTACTGCGATTGCTACTAGTACTATTACTACTACTTCTACTACAAGTACTGCTACAACTACTACTATTGCTAGTACGACTGCTACTGCTTCAACTACGACTACTATTACTACTTCTGCTACTACTCCTTCTACAACTACAACAACTACTACTACTATTACTGCCACTATTACTACTAGCACTCGTACTACTACTACCACTACTACTACAACTACAACTACCACTACTACTACTAATACTGCTATATTACAACTACTACAGCTATTGCTGTTGCTACTTCCACTACTACAACTACTATCACTATGACTATTATTGCTGCTTCTCACTACTACTTCTCCTACTACAACTCCAACTGCCACTACACCTACTACTATAGCTACAACCACTACTGCTGCCACGATTACTACTACTACTACTACTACAGCTGCTACTGCTACTACTCAACCTCTCCAACCTGCACTGCTACTATTACTACTACTACCACTCCAACAACTATTGCTACTACTAATACTACTACTACAGCCACAAGGACTAATGCTACTGCTTTTGTTACTAATAGCACTACTTTCTACTAATACCACTACTTTCTACTAATACCACTACTACTACTGCTACCACTACTACTACTACCACTACCACTACAACAACTACTACTACTACAACTATTGCTGCTACTACTACTACTACTATTACTACTACAACTACTCCTCCTATTGCTACTACTACTATTAGTAAGACTACTCCCACTACTTTGACAAATACGACTGCAACGACTACTATAACAACAACTACTACTGCTTCTGCTACTACTACTACCAACTCTACTACTTCTACTACATCTGCTACTACTACTACTACTCCGGCTACAGTGCTATTACTACCACTGCTACTAGTGCTACTTTTGCTACTACTACTACAACTATAACAGCTACTACTTTTGCTACTACAACCATTACTACTACTACTAGTACTACTGCTACTTCTGCTACTACTGTTACTACTGCTACTATTGTAACTACTGCTACAATTACTACCACTGCTACTACTGCTACTTCTACTACTACAACTACTGCTACAATAGCTACTACTCCTACTACTGCAACTGCTACAACTACTACAGCTACTATTACTATCATGACCACTACAACTATTTCTACTGCTTCTTCTGCTTTACTACTACTACTTCTATTACTATAACTACAACTACAACAAGTTCTCCTAGTGCTACAACTAGTACTACAACTTCTACTACTACTACTACTAATGCTACTGCTTCTGCTGCTGATACTACTACAACAACTACTACTGCTATTATTGCTACTACTATTACAACAGCCAATACAACTACAACCACTACAAATACAACTACTACTATTGCCTCAACTACTGCTGCTACTGCTTCTCCTACTACAACAACAACAACAACAACTACTACTACAACTACTGCTACTACTACTGCTACTACTTCCACTACTACTACTGCTACAACTACTACTGTAGCTACTGGTACGACAGCTTTTGTGGCTGCTACTACTCAACATCTCGTACTACTACTACTACTACTGCTACTACTACTACTATTAATTCTGCTACTGCAACGACTACAGCTAATACAACTACAACAATGACTACAATTACTACCGCTCCTACTACTACCACTGCTACTACTACCAATACTACTAGTACTCCTACTACTACTACTACTACCACTACTACTACTACTACAACTACCACTACTACGACTACTATTACTACAACTACTTCTACTGCTAGTAAAACTACAACAACAACTACTACCACCACTACTACCACTTCTACTACAACTTTAACTTCTCCTAGAACTACTACAAGTACTAATACTTCTACTACTTCGCCTACTCCCACTACTGTTGCTACTACTTCGCCTACTACCACTACTACTGCTACTACTTCTACTACAACTACTACTGCTACTATTAGAAATACTACTGCTATTACTGCTACAATTGCCACTATGAAAACACATTTTACTACTACTACTATCGTTGCTACTGACTACTACTTCTCCTACTACTACTACTACTACTACTACTACTACTACTGCTGCTGCTGCTGCTGCTACTACTCCTACAACTATAGCAATAACTACTATTACTACCACTATACCTACTACTTCAATTGCTGCTGCTGCTATTACTACTGATGCTACTGCTACCACTCTACTTCTTCTAGTACTACTCCTACCTACTACAATTGATGCTACAAACACTACCACTATGACTACTATGATACAGCTACTACTACTTCTACTAATATCTATACAACTACTACTACAACTACTATGGCTACCAGTGCTACTACTACTACTATGGCTATCACAACTACAAATATTGCTACTCCATGTACTACTTCTACAACTATTGCTGCTGCTATTGCTACTACTACTACTACAGCTGCTGCTGCTGCTGCTACTTTTACTAATGATGCTGCTACTACTACTATGACTACTACTACTGCTGCTACAACAACTACTACTATTACTACTACTACGAAAACTACGACCACTACTACAACTACTACCACTACTACAATAACTTCTACAACTACTAGTACTCCCACTAATAAGACTGCTCTACTACTAATTATACTACTTATACTACTACTACTACAACAACTACTACTTGTATAACTGCTGCTACTACTGCCACTGCTACTTTGCTGCTAATGCTACGACTTATACTGATATTACTAGTACTACTTCTACTAGTACTACTACTACTACTACTGTTACTACTACTACTGCTACTTCTACTACTAGTACTACTATGAATGCTACTAGTACTACCGCTACTGCTACTACCACCACTAGCACTACTTATGCTACAACTACTACTGCTACTACTAATACTATTTCTCCTGCTACTACTACTGCTACAACTTCTACTTTTACTACTATTGCTACTACTTTTACTACTTATGCTCCTACTACTGCTATAACTTCTGCTTTTACTACTATAACTGCTACTACTACTACTACTAATACTACCACTATTTTTACTACTACTACTGCAACAACTACTACTGCTGCTGCTACTACTACTTCTACCGCTGTTCCGAGTGGCACTACTGTAACTATTGGTGCTATCAATACTATTGCTACTACTAGTACTCCTATTACCACAGTTACGACTACTACTGCTGCTAATACTACTATTTGTACCACGACTACTACTACTTCTACTGCTCGTTCTGCTACTACTACTACTACTACACCTCCAACTACTACTAGAACAAAAGCAAATTCTCCGATTGCTACTACTAGTACTACTACTACTACGACAACAACAACTACTGTAGTACTAATGCTACTATTTTTGCCACTACTACAACTTCTCTTGCTTCACCTACTACGACTACTACTGCTACCACTACAACTACTACTATGACTACTACTACTATTACTTCTCCCACTACAACGACTACTACAACCAATACTACTACTACTGCTACTACTACTGCTGCTCCTACTACTTCCTCTGCTGCTATTGCTACTACTGCAACTATATTTACTACTACTACTACTACTACTACCATTAGTACTACTACGACAAGTACTAGTGCTAGTACTACTACTACTACTATCACTACTACTATTAGTATGGCAACTGCGGCTGCTACTACTACTACATCTACTTCCACTACTGCTACTATTGCTACTACTACTACTACGAATATTACTTCGCCGACTACTACTACTACATATACTGCTATATCTACGACCACTACTTCTACTACTACTGCTACAACTGCTACAACTTGTACTACTACTACTACTACTACTATGACAACTAATCCTACTACTACTACTACTACAACTAGAACTACTTCTACTGCTACTACCACTACTACTGCTACGACAACTAATGCTACAGCTGCAACAAAAACTGCTACTACTACAACAACTTATGTTATTACGACTACTGCTGCTACTACTACTAGTACTAAACTACTACTACAACTGCTGCAACGGGTACTACTTCTACTACAGCTACTACTACTACTTTCGCTACTACTCCAAAAAAATAGTACTGGTACTTCTGCTGCTGCTACTTCTAATGCTACTCCTACTACTCCTGCTACTACTGTTTCTACTAGTGCTCTCCGAATACTACTACTACTGCTACTATTACTACTACTGCTAGTACTGCTACTACTAATACTACTAGCACTACTACTACTACTACTACCACCACAAAAACAACAATAACAACAACAACTACTATTACTACTATTACTACTACTGCTACTGCTACCACTACTACTACTACCATTGCTACTACCATGACAGCAACTACTGCTACTGCTGCTTCTACTGCTACTATTGCTACTACTAATAGTGCTACTGCTACTACTACTGTAACAACTAATACTACTAAAACTACTCCAACTACTACGACTACGAATACTACTACTACAACAACTTCTACTACCACTACTATTACTATTACTACTACTACTACTACTTCTCCAGCTACTACTACTACTCCTCCTCCTCCTACTACAACTATTACTTTGCCCACTACAACTACTACCGGTACTACTACTACATCTACTACCTCTTCTACTACTAATGGTTCTACTATTACTGTTCCAACTGCTGCTACTGCTTGTACTACTACTACAACTACTACTACTAATACTACTGGTACTACTACTGCGCTAATGCTACTAGTACTACCTCTACTACTACTATATCTAGTACCGATTATGCTATAACTATTGCTACTACGACTATTGCTGCTACTGCTACTACAAATACTGCTAATACTACAGCTACTACTGCTGCAACTTCTACTACTGCTACTATTGCTACGTCCACTACTACTACAACAACAACTAGTACTCCTGCTACTGCTACAACTACTACTACTTCTACTACTACTACTAATGCTACTACTACTACTATTCCTACTACTACTTCCGCTACTACTAATATTACTTCATACACTATAACTACTACTTCTACTACTACAACTACTACTACAACTACTACTTCTGTAATTGCTGCTGCTACTACAACAACTACTATTACAACTTCTTCAACTAATGCTACAACTAGTAATAGTACTCCTAATACTTGTATTGCTACTACTGCTACAACTAATGCTACTACTACTACTATTAATACTACTACTACTACTACTACAACAACACCAATAACAACAACAATTACTACTGCTAGTAATACTATGATTACTACTACTACTCCTACTACTACTAATGCTACTACTCATACTACTACTACTATTACAACCACTGCTACTGCTACTGCTGCTACTGCTTCTCCTCCAACTAATACTACTTCTCCTCCTACTACTACTACTACAACAACAACTACTACTACTACCACCACTGCTACTAACACAACTACTGCTACTACAACTACTACTACCACCACTGCTACTACTACCACTACTACTGCTACTATTGCAACTACTACTACTATTTCTATTGCTGCAACTACTAATGCTACTAATCCTACTACTACTACTACTATAATTACTAGTACAACCACAACAACTATTACTACAACCAGAGCTACTACTACTTCCAGTACTATGACTACAACTACTACAGCTACTGCTACTAGTACTAACACTACTACTACTACCACTACTACCACTATAACAATGACAACTACAATTTCTACACTAACTACTTCTGCTATTACAACTACTGTTGCTTCTCATACTACTACTACTGCTACTACTACTACTACTACTACTACCACCACTACAACTACAACTACTATTATTACTAGTACTCCTGCCACTACTACTATTAGCACTACTTCTACAACTACTACTCCTACTACTACAACTGTTGCTGCTGCTATTACTCCTACTACAACTACTACTACGACTTCTTCTACTACTACTACTAGTACTAATAATACAACAACTACTATTGCTAATAAAATGACTACTAATACTACTATTACTACAGTCCCTACTACTACAACTACAACTACAACTACTTCTGCTACTACTACTACTTCCACTACTGCTACTAGTACTATTAGTACTACTACTCCTTCTCTTGCTTCCGCAACTACTACTACTCCTACTAGTACTACTAGTACTACTACAAATCGTACTGCCACTCCTAACCCAACTCCTACTCCTACCACTCCAACAAGTACAACTACCACAACTGCTACAACTACTAGTACTCCAACTACTACTGCTACAATTTCTACTATTGCTACTGCTACTACTACTACCACTATTACTACTATTACCACTGCTACTCCTATAGCCACTACTACTACTACTAGTACTAGTACTACTACTACTATTGCAGCTGCTGCTACTGCTATACTTCAATTACAAGTAAAACTACTACTACGCCTACTCTGACTCCAACTGCTACTAATACTCGAACAACAATTACTACTACCACTGCCCCAATTACTATTACTCCCACTCTAACACTCACTACAACTACTAATACTACTACAACTAATACTACTTCTACCACAAGTTCTACTACTAGTACTACTTCCACTTCAATGGGAACAACTACTACAACTACTACACATGCTCTTGCTCCTGCCACAACTACTACTACTGATACTATTACTACTACTACTCCTAATCCAACTACTGCTACTACTACTACTTCTCTTTCTAGTACAACTTCTACTACTCCTACTCCAACACCAACAGCTACTACTACTCCTACTACTACTACTACTACCACGACTCCAATTACAATCTCCAACTCCTAGCCAAACTACTACTACTAATACAACTACAACTAATACTACTACTACTACAACTACAACTACTAATACTGCTTCTACTTCAACAAGATCAACAACTGCTACTACTACTCCTACTCTTACACCTGCCACTACTACTAATACTCCTACTCCTACTACTACTTCTAATAATACTACTACTGCTGCTAGTACTCCTACTCCACCTCCTACAGCTACATCTACACTTATGGCTACCACTACTACTATTACTACAATACTACAATTACTATTACTACTACTACTACTATCACAACTACTACTGCTAGTACAACCACAACTACTGTTAGAACTAATACTACTACTACTACTACTACTACTATTACAACTACTATTGCTACTACCACTACTGCAGCTACTACTACTATTACTACTACTACTATTACTACCACTACTACTACTAATATTACAACTACTACTGCCACTACTACTACTACTACTAGCTATACAACTACTAGTCCTACTACTACAACTAGTACTGCTGCTATTATAACTACTACTATTACTACTACTACTACTACAACTACTACTACTCTTACTACTACTAATACCACCACTACTACTAATGCTCCTATTACTTCTTCTACAACTAACACTACAAAATCTACTACTATTACAATTTCTACTAATACTACTACTACTACTTCTACTACTATAACTACTACAATGAAAACTACTACTACTACTACTACTACTACTACTACTACTACTACTACCACTACTACTACTACTACTACTACTACTACTACTCCTAACACTACAACTAATACTACTACCTCTATTAACACTACTATTGCTACTACTACTACACTATTATTGCAACTTCTCTTGCTACTACTACTACAACTCCTACTACTACTATTACTACTACTACTACTACTACTATTACTACTACTACTACTACTACTACTACTACTTCTTCTACTACTACTACTACTCCTACTACAACTACAACTACTATTGTAACTCCTTCTACTACTTCTACTACTACTACTCCTACTACAACTACAACTACTATTCCAACTCCTTCTACTACTTCTACTACTCCTACTACTACAACTTCTACGACTACTATCACTACTAGTATTTCTACTCCTACTACAACTACTACCTCTGCTACTACAACTACTGCAACTACTTCTACTCTTACCCGAAAAACTACTCCTACAACTACTTATGCTACTAGTATTGCTGCCACTACTACTACTACTACTACTACAACAACAACTACTACTATTCCTCCTACTACTACTACAACTACAAATACTACCACTACTCTTGCTACTACTACTACTATGACTACTACTACTACTACTATTACTACTACTACTACTACTACTACTACTACTACTATGACTACTTCTTCTACTGCTACTACCTCTACTACTACTACTACTACCACTACTATTACTACACTACTACTACAAGTTTGACTACTCGCACTACTACTACTCCAACAACTACTACTATTGCTACTTTTAGTACTACTGCTGCTGCTGCTGCTATTATTTCTACTTCTGCAACCGCTACTACTGCTACTGCTACTGCTATTACTATTGTTACTACTATTACCACTACTACTACTATTCCTAATACTACTACTACTACTACTACAACTACTACTATTTTTTGTGGCTGCTACTATTGCTACTACTTCTATTACTAGTACAACTTCTACTACTCCTACTCCTACTCCAACTGCTACTACTACTCTTACAACTATTACTACTACCACTACTCCAATTACTATTACCCCCAGTCCTACCCTCACTACTACTATTAATTCTACTACAACTAATACGACTACTACAACAACTACTACTAATGCTACTTCCACTTCAACAAGAACAACTACCACTAATACCACTTCCACTTCAACAAGAACAACTACCAATACTACCACACCTGCTCCTGCTCCTGCCACTACTACTACTACTACTCCTACTATAGCCACTACTATTACTACCCTTACTAGTACAACTTCTACTAACCGTACTCCAAGTCGAACTACTACAACTACTCCTACTACCACTACTACTACCACTACTCCAACTACTATTACTCCCACTCCTACCCTTACCGCTACAGCTAATACAATTACAACTAATACTACAACAACTACCATTACTACTACTAATACTAGTTCTAGACCAATAAGAACAACAACCACTACTACTACTCTTACTCCTGCACCTGCCACTACTACTATGAATCCTACTCCTACTATTGCTACAACTACTACTTCTACTCCTACTACTACTATGAGTACTACTTCTCCAACTACGGCTACTCCTTCTCCAACTCCTACTGCTACTTAAACACTTACGGCTACCACTACTACTATTACTACAATACTACTATTGCTACTACTACTACTACGATTACAACTACTATTACTACTACTACTACTACCACCACTACTACGATTATAACTACTATTGCTACAACTATTGCTACTACTTCTATTATTACTACTACTACTATTACAACTACTACTGCTACTACTACTATTACTACTACAATTACTACTGCAGCTATTATAACTACAACCACTACTACAACAACAAAAAAAAACAATAACTACTACTACAACAACAACAACAACTACTAATAATAATAATTCTACTACTACAACTAATGCTACTACTACTTCCTCTACTACTAATACTACTATTACTACAACTACTACAATGACTGCTAATATTACTACTACTACTGCTGCTACTACCACTACTCTTGCTAGTACTATAATGAAAGCTACTACTACTACTACTACCACTACTACAACTACAACTGCTGCTATCGCTAATACAACTACATCTATTACTGCTACTTCGTCTACTACTACTACACTATTACTGCAACTACTTCTACTACAACTACAACAACTCCTACTACTACTACTACTACTACTACTACTACCACCACCTCTACTACTCCTACTACAACTACAACTACTATTGCAACTCCTACTACTTCTATTACTCCTACTACTACTACTTCTACTCTTACAGAGACTACTACTACTCCTACAACTACTAGTACCACTACTACGACTACTACCACTGCTAGTCCTTCTACTACTACTACAAATGCTACTACAACTACTACTACTATTTCTACTCCAACTCGAGAAACTACTCCTATAACATCTCATGCTACTAGTATTAATACCAAAACCACCACCACTACTACTACTCCTGCTACTACTACTATAACCACTGCCACTACTCTAGCTACTACTACTACTCTGACTACTACTGCTACAGCTACTGCTACTACTACTACAATGCTACTACAACTTTGACTCTTAGCACTGCCACTACTTCAACAACTACTGCTATTAAAACTTTCAATACTACTACTAGTACTACTACTACTACAACAACTACTTCTACTGCTACGACTACTACTCCTACAACTACTTCTATGACTACATTTGCTACTACTACTACTACCACTACTACTTCTACTACTCCTACAGCTACTGCTACTATTACTCCTATTGCTACTAGTGCTACTCCAACTGATACTACTACTGCTACTACTACCACTATTACTATGCCTCCTCCTCCAACTACTTCTACAACAACCACTACTATTGCTACTACTAGAACAATAACTACTACTACAACTACTACTACAACTACTACTACAACTACTACTGCAACTGATACTATTGCTACTGCAACTACTACTTCTGTTGCTATAAATACTACTACTACATCTACTATACCTATTACTACTAATACTACTATTACTACTACTATTACTACTAATATTACTACTACTATTGCTACAACTCCTACTTCTATTACTACTACTTCTACTGCTACAACTACTTTTGCAACAACAGAAATTATTACTACACTACTATTACTTCTACAACTACTACTGCTACTACTGCAATTATTACTACTACTACTATTACAATTTGCAAATTACACTACTTGCAATACTTACTACAACAACAACAACTACGTACTACTACTACTATCTACTGACTATTACTACTACTACTACTCCCCAACTATTACTTACTCCGACTA
>RXID01021905.1:0-15684 GCA_005019695.1 Trichopus zeylanicus subsp. travancoricus
TACTACTACTACTACTACTACTACTACTACAACTACAACTACCACTACTACAACTCCTGCTGCTACTACTCCTCGTACTTCTTCTGCTACTACTCATCATTCTACTACTAATACTACTACTGCTACTACGACAACTACTGCTAATACAATTACTACTACTACAACTATTGCTACTCCTTTTGCTGCAATAGCTACAACTGCTACTAATAAAACTACTTCTAGTACTGCTACTACAGCAACTACTGATACTACTACTGCTACTACTACTAATACTGCTGCTACTGCTGCTTCTACCACCACCACTACTACTACTATTACTGCTACTACTTCGTCTTCTCCTCCTACTACAACTTCTGCTACTACTACTTCAACAAGTTCTAATATTATTACTACTATTGCTATTGCTAATACAACGACTACTGCTATTGCAGCTACCACTGTTACTACAAATGCTACTACTTCTTCTACTACTACTTCGACTACGATTATTACAAATAGTTCGACTTCTGCCACTGCAGCGACTACTACTATTTTTGCTACTACTATAACACCTACTATAACTACTTCTACTACTACTACGGCTACTACTACTACTACTACTAATGCAGTTGCTACTACAACTGTTCTTACTATTACTACTGCTGTTGCTAATGCTACTGATCCTACTACTACTACTACCAGTCGTACGAATACTACTACTCCAAACACTCCTACTACTACTACTTCTGCTACTACTACAACTACAACTACTGCTATTGATATAGCTACTACTACTACTAGCACTACAACTACTACAACTACAACTACTACTTCTACAATTGTAGCTACCGCTACTGCTATTGCTACTACTACTACTTCTACCAGAACTACTGCTACTACTATTGCTAATATTACTTTTCCTACTACTAATACTACTAGTACTACTGCTAAAACTACTACTACTACTACTGTTATTGCTGCTTCTTCTAATACGGCTACTACTAAAACTACTACTACTACTATTGCGACTGTTACTACTACTACTAGTACTGCTGCTTCTATTACTACACTACTGCTATGACTCCTACTAATACTACTACAACTACTACTAATGCTACTGCTGCTGCTATTCCTGCTACTACGACTAATAATAATATTCCAACTACTTCTCCTACCATTACAACATTTGCAACTACTACTCCTCCTACTACTACAACAACTACTTATATTACTACTGCTACTGCTACTACTACTGCTACTATTGTTACTACTAATTCTACTACTACTACCACTACTACTACTACTACTACAACTACTACTACAACTACTCCTATTGCTACTACTGCTACTCCTACTACTGTTATGACTACTACTTCTACCACTACTACATCTGCTACAACTCCTACTACTACTACTACGACCACAACTACTACGGCTAAAACTATTACTGCTACAATTACTCCAATTGCAACTACTACTACTACTCCAATTGCTACTACTGATACTACTTCTACTACCAATACTACCACTACGGCTAGTACTACTACTACAACTACTACTGCTACTACTAAGGCCACTGTTGCTACTACTAGTATTACTACTACTACAACTTCTATTCGAACTCCTACTCCTATCGCTACTCCTACTACTACTTCTACTACTACAACAACTGCTACCACAACTACTACTGCTACTACTACTACTATTACTATTACTACTCCGATTACTATAACTATTGCTACTGCCACAACTACTACTCCTACTACTCCTACTACTACTACTACCTCTATTATTAATGCGACAACTGCTACTTCTTCTGTTCCTAATTCCACTACTATGCGACCTACTACTATTACTCCTCCTACTACTACTACTGATCCAACTACTACTCTTACTCCCACACCTACTCCTTCTACTACTACTTCTACTACTTCTACAACTACTACTGCTGCTCATACTACTACTTCTTCCACTTTGACTACTACTACTTCTATTGCTACTAGTACTACTACCACTATTAGTACTACTACCACCACCACGACTACTACTTCTATTACTACAACAACGTCAACAACAATAACAACTACTAGCACTACAGCTGCTATTGCTGCTGCAACTACTACTACTACGACTGCTATTCTTACAATAATAACTATGACTACTACTACCACTACAACTACTACTACTGCTGCTGCTGATGCTGCGGCTACTACTACTTACATGTCTACTACTACTGCAGCTACTACTTGCACGACTACCACTACTGCAACTATTACTTGCAAGACTACTACTACTACAACTACTACTACTGCTACTACTACTACACTTGCTGCTGCTACTACCACTACTACTATTACTATCACCACTAAAACTACTAATTCAACAATTGCTACTATTGGATGTACAACTACTACAACTACAATTTCTACCGGTACTGCTACTACTACTTCAGCTGTTGTTACTACTACTACTACTACTTATACTATTACCACTACTGCTACTTCTACTTATACTGCTACTCTTACTACTATTGCTACTACTACTACTACTTCTACAACTACTGCTACTTCTCCTTCTATCACTACTGCGGCTACTACTAGTACTACTACTACGGCTACTGCTGCTACTACTACTATTACTACTACTGCTCCTATTACTAGTATTACTACTCCTATGACTACTACTACAACTATTACTACTACTACTGCTACTACTACAACAACAACAACAACAACAACTACTACTACTACTACTACTTCTAGTTCTATTACTACTACTACTAATTCTGCTACTACTAGTCCGATTATTACTAATACTACTACTGCTACTGTTGCTATTACTATTACTACTATTACTACTACTGCTATTGTTGCTGCAACTACTACTCCTATTATTAGTATTATTTCTACAACTGCTATTGCTTTTGCTACACCTGTTGCTACTAATGCTAATGCTACTACTGCTATTGTAGCTGCTACTACTACTACTATTGTTGCTACTGCTAATAGTATTACTACTAACGCTACCACTACTGCAAATATTTCTTTGACTACTACTACAATTACTACTACTACTCGTACTAATGCTTCTACTAGTATAGCAGCTACTATTGCTACTGCAACTACTACTACTACTACAGCTACTTTTACAACTACTGCTACTACCAATACTTCTACAGTAACTACTACTACTACTATGACTGTTCCTACTACTACTAGTTTCAGTTCTTTTACAATAACTACTACTACTTCTTCTCCTAATACAACTACTACTTCTACTACTGCTACTGCTACTACTACTACAACAACTACTGCTACTTGTACTTCTGCAACTATTGCTACTACTACTTTTGCAACTGTTGCTACTACTGTTACTACTATGACTGCTACTACTACTACTGCTACTATTACTGCTGTTACTACGACTACTAATGCTACTGCTGCTGCTACTACTACTACTACTACTACTACTACTACTACTACTACTACTACTACTACTACTACTTCTTCTCCGACTGCTTCTACTGCTACTAGTCCTAATTGTACAAGTGCTACAATGGCAACTACTGCTATTAGTACTACCACTACTACTGCTAGTCCTATTGCTGCAACAACTGTGACTGCTACTACTACTACTGCAAATATTGCTACCACTACTGCTACTACTATCACTCCAACAACTATTACTACTAGTAATACAACTAGTACTACTTCTGCTACTACCACTACTTCTTGTACCACTTTCGCAATTACTACTAATACTATTACAACAACATCTACTACTGCTACAACGACTAGTGCTACTGCTACTACTACTGTTACTATAACTTCTACTACTGCTACTACTGCTATTGCTACACTACTACTGCTGCTGTTGTTGCCGCAACTACTACTACAGAAACAATTGCTATTACAACTGCTAGTACAACTATTGTTGCTCCTACTACTACTACTTTTGCTCTGGATAAAAATACAACTACTACCACTGCTACTATTGATGCTACAACTGCTACTCCTCCTACTATTCTTACTACAGCTACTACATCAGCTACTACTATTACTGCTACGCCTACTAATACTACACTTGCAACGACTACCACTACTACAACATCTATTACTACTTCTTCTACTATTTATCCTACTATTGCTGCTACTACTACTTCTGCTATGACTGCTACGACTGCCACAACCGCTATTATTGGCACAGTTGCTACTACTGCTACAACTACGACCACTACCACAACTACTACAACAACCACTACTACAACTACTACTATAGCTGGTACTACTACTACTGTTACTATTGCTACTACTCCTACTTCTACTGTTGCTAATTGTACTACTGACACCAATTCTACTACTATTGCTGCTTCTATTGCTACTACTACGATTACCACTGCTACTACTACCACCATTGCAACTACTGCTACTTCTACTACTACTCCTATAGCTACTACTCCAACAACTACTACTACAACTCCTACTACTACTAATATTTCTACTATAAATACTGCTACAACTCATACTACTACTACAATACTACTATTACTAATAATACTACTACTAATACTAACAGTACTACTACCATTACAAATACTAAAGACTACTACTACTTCTGCACCTACTATTGCTGCTACTACTGCTACTACTACTGTTGCTGCTGCTACTATTGCTAATATTGCTACTGCTACTATGATGACTACAGTAGCCAACGCTACTATTGCTAATACTACTGCTACTACTATTACAACTACTACTATTACTGCTACGATGGCTACTATTACTACTGCTACTATGTCTACTACTACTGCTACTACTACTAATACAGACACTACCACTATAATTGCTACTACTACGGCTACTACTACTGCTACTACTACTACTATAGCTACTGCTACTCTTAATACTACACCTACTACTACTCCTTCTCCTTGTCCATTTCGTGCTACAACTCTCATTGCTACTACTACTACTATTACTGCTAGGACTGTTATTACTACTACAACTCCATTTGCTACTACTACTACTACTAATACTACTGCTACAACTACTGTTACAACATTTATTACTACTACTTCTACGTCTGCTACTTCTACTACTACTACAGCTTCGGCTACCACTACAACTGATCCTATTACCACTACTACTACTACTACGACTACTACTACTGCTACTACTGCTGCTGTTGCTACTACTACTACTACCACTACTATTCCTATAACTACTATTACTTCTACTAATGTTACCACTACTACTACCGCTGCAAGTACTACTACTATTACGAGTACAACTACTACTCCTTCTGCTACTATTACTACGATTACTCCTACTATGAGTACTACTACTGCTACACTACTTTTACTATTGCTACTACTGCTACTACTATTAATACCTCTTCAACTACTATTGCTACTGCTACTATTTCTGTTACTAGTACTACTGCTGCTCCTACTAATATTACTGCTACTACCACTATCACTGCTACTACTAGTAGTAATACTACAACTGCTATAACTACTAGCGCTACTACTACAACTTCTTCTCCTACTGATATAACTGCTACCACTACTACTATTGCTACTATAGCTACTATTGCTACCACTGCTAGCATTGCTACGATTGCTACTGCTACTACTACTACAGTTACTATTACTACTGCCACTACTGCAACTGCTGCTACTACTATTGGTACTACTACTACTGTTACTACTACAATAGCTACTACGGCTACTACAAGTGCGGCTACAATTGTTACCACTACTACTACAAAAAAAAAATAACAACAACAATAACTACTACTACTACTGTTGCTACAATTACTACTACTACTGCTACTACTACTAGTACTACTACTCCAATGAGTACTATTACTACAACCATTACTACCACTACAAATAATCTTACGACAACTGCTACTACAACTACTTATACTTCTATAGCTACTACTACTTCTCCTGCTACTGCTACTACTGCACCTATAATTACTTCCACTCCTACTTCCACTAGTTCTACAACTGCTTCTACAGTTTCTACTACTACTACTACTACTTACTATGCCTGCTACTACTTCTACTACTACTAGGGCTGCTACGACTAGTACCACTACTACTACCACTACGACTACTTCTACATCTACTACTACCACTACTACTATATTTGCTACGACTACTACTACAACTACTACCACTACTACGATTACTACTACTATTTTTACTACTATTACTACTACTACTTCTCCTACTTCTACTACTTCTACAACAACTACTGTTATTGCTACTGCTTCTGCTGCTACTACTACTACTACTATTATTGCTACTACAACTACTACTACTACTTCAGCTACTGCTACTACTACTACTATTGCTACTAATACTACTAATATATCAACTACTACTATTGCTATTACTACTGCTACTAGTACTACTACTTCTCCTACTCCTACTGCTACAACACTTGCTACTACTACTACTGCTCTTACTTCTACTACTACAAAAACCACTGCAGCCACTATTAATACTCCTACTACTAATGCTACTACTACTTCTTCTGCTACTAGTGCATCTACTATTGTTGCTATTACAACTATTGCCACAACTATTGCTACTACAACTACTACTGCTATTACTTCTACAACTACTATGGCTACTTCAACTACTACTACTACTACTACTACTACTGCTACTTTTGCTACTATTGCAACTACTAGTGCTACTACTACTACTACTACTACAATTACTGCTACTACTACCACTACTCCTGCTATTGCTGTTACTACGACTACTTTTACTATTTCTACTGCTACTACTACTACTACTTCTACTACGACTACTGCGACTGCTTCTAGTACTACTACTACTAATACTACAACTACAACTACTGCTACTACTATAGCAACTACTTCTGCAACTATTGCTATAACCTCTACTCGTACTGCTACTACTGATACTATTACTATTACTACTACGACTACTACTACAACTACTGCTACTGCTACTTCTGGTACTGTAGCTACTACAGCTACTACTACTTTTGCAGCTGCTACAATTGCTGCATCTACTGCTACTACTGCTGTCGCTACTAGTACGACAACTACTACTACTTGATCTACTGCTGCTACTGCTACTTCAACTACTATTGCAACTGCTACTACTATAACAACTACTACAGCGGCTACTACTACTACTAATTATGCTACTATTGCTACTGCTATTGCCGAGGCTATAACTAAGGCAAATACAATTGTACTTCTCCTACTACTACTCTTACTGCTACTGCTATAGTGCTACTACTTTTATTATTACTACTACTACTACTCCTGCTGTTGCCACTTCTATTACTACAACTACTGGTACTACTTGTGTTACTTTCACTACTACTAATTCTATGACTACTACTATTGCTGATTCAACAACAACTACTAATACTACTTCTACTACTTCCTCTCCAACTGCTACTATTACTACTACTACTACTTCTACTACAACAACTACAACTACAGCTACTACTACTATTAGTACTACAACGGTGACTACTGCTACTACTACTACTTCTCCTACTACTTCCACCACTGCTATTGCTAACGGTATCACTACTATTGCTACTACAACTACTATGACTATTATTGCCACTGCTACTGTCGCTACTACTACTACTCCGACTACTACTACTACTACAACTACTTCTTCTACCACTACTATGGCAACTGCAACTACAATTACTTCTGCTACGACTCCCACTACCACTACTACTATAGCTACTACTACAACTACTAATACTTCCCCTACTACTACTACTATTGCTACTACTACTAAAACTTCTATTACTGCTACTACTACTACTGCTACTGCTACTACTACTACTACTACCTACTACTACTACTACGATGATGACAAATACTGCTACTACTACTACTACTACCACTAATTCTACTACTACTACTGATACTACTTTTGCTGCTACTTCTACTACTTCTACAACTACTACTGCAATTATTGCTGCGACTACTGCTGATTTTACTACTAATACTGCTACTACTACTACTACTACTACTGCTATTATAACAACAACTACTACTACTGATGCAACTACTACAACAACGACTATTACGACCACTACTGCTACGACTACTACTTCTGCTACTACTATTACAACAACAACAACTATTGCTACTACTACTGCTGTTGCTGCTGTTGCTGCTGCTGCTGCTACAACAATAACAACAACTATTACTACTGTTGCTAATACTGCTACTTCTACTACTACTGACACTACTATTGCTACCACTACTGCTATTGCTACAACTATTACTACTACTCTTGTAACTACTTCGGCTACTACTACTACTACTCCTACTACTATTGTTACTACTATTGCTTATATTAACACTACAACAACTACTACTGCTACTCCTACTACTACTTCTACTCCTACACCAACTCGTACTACAACTCCCACACCTACTGCTACTATAATACTCCTACTACTTCTACTACAGCTACAACTACCACTCCTACTCCAAATCCTTCTATTACTACTTCTACTACCACAACTACTACTACTACTACTACACAACTACCACTATCCTTTCTACTACTAGTACAATTGCTACTATTACTACTCTTACTACTACTGGTACAACTACTACTAATACTAACACTACTACAACTACTATAACTACTACTACTAAAACTAGCACTCCTACTACTTCTACTACTACTAACTATTATTACGGCTACTACTCCTCCTCCTTCTACTACTACTACTCCTACTAGTACTACTACTACTCCTCCTGCTACTACTACTACTACTACTACTAAGACTACAACTACGTTACTACTAGTACAACTAATTCTAGTAGTACTCCTTCCACTGTTGCAACTAGTGCTACTATGAATACTATTACTACTTCTACTACTACTACTTCTGCTGCTACATCTGTTGCTCTCCTGCTGCTGCTGCTGCTACTACTACTACTACTACTACTACTATTCCACTACTACTCTTCTACGGCAACTACTACCACTCCACCTACTACAACAACCCCAGCTGCTACCACTCCTAGTCCAACTACTACTACTTCTACAACTACAACTAGTACTACTGCTAGAACTACTGTTACTATTAATACTAATATTACAACTACTGCTGCTACGTTACTACTACCACAACAAATACAACTACTACTACGAGTACTACGAGTACTACTACTGCTACTACTACTGCTACTACTACTTCTACTACTACTACAAATACTGCCCCTACTGCTACTAGTACTAGTTCTATTACTACGACTACTACAACTATAATTTATACTAGTACCACAACTACTACTGCTGCTGCTATTGTTGCTGCTATTGCTGCTACTACTACAACTGCTACTGCTGCTCCTATGACTACTAATACTATTACTACTACTACAACCACAACTACCACTATAGCTACTACCACACTTACTCCAACTCCTACTCCTTCTACCACTCCTATTACTACTACTACCCCTACTCCAATTACCTCTACTACTATTACTTCCGGAAGTACTACAACAACAACAACAACAACAACTACTACTACTACTACTACAGCTAGTACTACTACTACTACTACTATAATTACTACTACTAGTACTACTAATACTACTTCTACCACAAGTATAAATGCTGCCACTACAACTCCTACTAGTACTCGTACTACTACGACTAATACTAACACTACTACTACTACTTCTACTACTACTACAAAGACTACTACTACTACAACCACTCCTATGGCAATGGCTATTACAGCTTCTACTACTGCTACTGCGACTACTCCTACTACTGCAACTACTAGTAGTACTACTACTACTACTACTCCTAATCCTACTACTACTACTCCTACTACTACTACTACTACTACTACTACTATTACTACTATTGCTACTACTACTACTTCAACTACTACTACTACTGCTGCTGCTACTGCTACTACTTCTACTACTACTACTGCTACAACAACTACTACTCCAACAACAACTACTACTACTCCTACTGCTACTACTACTATAGCTACTACTTCTACTACTACTAGTACAACAACTACTACTACTATAAATACTACCACTACTACAACTATTGCTATTGATGCTACAACAACAACAACTACTACTACTACAACTCCTCCTAGTACCACAACTACTACAACTGTTACAATAACTGCTACTACGACAACTACTACGTTTGCTGCTATTAGTACAACTATTGCTGCTACTACTACAACTACTACTTCTACTGCTATCTCTACTGCTACTGCTGCTACTGTTACCTCACTTCTACTACAACAACTACTACTAATACCAGTACTTCTCTTAGAACTACAACTATTACTACAAATAATACTACTACTGCTACTACTACAACTGCTAAAACTTCTCCTACTACTAACACTACTGCTCCTACTACTACAACTACCACTACTATTACCACTACTACCACTTCAAGTACTACTACTACTACTACTACTACTACTACCTCTACTACTACTATCGCTAGGACTACTAGTACTACTCTGATTGCTACTTCTACTTCTCCCACTACTACTACTACTACAACTACTACTTCTACAACTACTGCAACTACTGCTACTACTACTACAGTTGTAGCTTTTACAACAAGAACAACTACTACTACTGCTCCTCCTCCTCCAACTACCCCAACTACTATTCCCTCTACTACTAACAACAACAACTACTACTACTACAACCACAACTTCTACTACTACTACAACTACTACTGCTCCGGCTACTTTAGCAAGTACTACTTCAACTACTAGTACTGCTACTTCTGTAAGTACTACTTGCACCATAACTACTGCTTCTATTACTACTCATACTACTACTCATACTACAACTACTAATACTCTGACTACTACTACTACTACTACTACTACTACCCCTACTCCAACTACTTCTACAACTATAACTACTAGAACAACAACTAATATTACCACCACCACTACAACGACTACTACTACTACAACAACAACAACAACAACTACTACTACTACTACTACACTACTACTAGTACAATTGCTGCTACTCCAACTCCTACTACTAATGGTACTACTACAACTAATACTAACACTACTACTACAACTACCACTTCTACTACTCCTATTACCACTTCTACTATACTCTGTACTATTATTACCTGCTACTAATACTATTACTACTACAACACATACACTACTGCTACTAGACACTACTAAAACTTCTCCTCCTCCTCCTCCTACTACTACTACAACTGCTACCACTACCACTACAACTGCTACTACTTCTACTGCTACTGCTGCTACTACTCCTACTGCTGCTACTACTACTCCTACTGCTAGTACTACTACAGCTACTAGTACTACTCCTACTCCGACTACTACTGCAACTACTTCTTCTACAACAACTACAACAACAACTACTACTACTCCTACTACCACTACTACTACCATTGTTGTTGATGCTACAACAACAATGACAACTACTACTACTAGTACTCATACTACCACCACAATAACTAATGCTACTACTACTACTACTTCTACTACTACTACTTCTTCTACTACTACTACTACAACTACCACTGCTACTACTGTAACTAGTACTACTACTACTGCTCCCACTGTTACTTCACTTCTACTAATGCTACTACTACTAATACCACTACTTTTCCTGCAACTATAACTATTACTACAAATAATACTACTACTGCTACTACTACAACTACTAAAACTTCTCCTTCTACTACCACTACTACTCTTGCTACTACCACTACTACTATTATTGCCACTACTACTACTTCAGCAACTAATACTACAACTACTAATACTACTTCTATTATCACTACTGCTAGGACTACTACTACTCTGACTGCTACTCCAACTAGTCCTACCGCTACTACTATTATGGCTACGACTTCTACTACTACTACAACTACAGCTACTACCGTTATTGCTGCTGCTATTACAACAACAACAACTACTCCTCCTGGTGGCACCCCAACTACTACGACCACTACTACTACAACAACTAGTACAACTAGCACTACTACTACTTCTACTACTACTTCCACTACTGCAAGAACTACTAGCACTACTACCACCACTTCTGTTGCTACTCATACTATAACTCCTACTACTACTACTAATACTCTGACTACTACTACTACTACTACTGATCCTACTACTACACCTACTCCTACACGTACTGCTCCTACTACTACTTCTACTGCTACTACCGCTACTGCTGCTACAACTACTACAACTTCAACTTCTACTACTGCTACTACTAGTGCTACTAGTACTACTACTACTACTGTCACTACTACTACTACTACTACAACAACAACTACGGTTGCTACTATTGCAACTACTACTACTACTACTACTACTACTACTAGTACTACTACTAGTACTACTACTACTACTAATACTACTACTACTACTTATACTACTTCTACTACTATTTCTACTTCAACTACTTCTACTACTACTAAAACAACTACAATGACTACTACTATTACTTTTATTACAACTACTACTACAACTATTGTTACTACGATTACGAATACTACTACAATTACTACTACAACTACTATGACTACGACCACAATTTCTACTACTACTACTACTACTACTACTTCTACTTCCATTACTGCCACTGCTACTACTACGGCTCAACTACAACTACTAAAAGTTCTGATTTTGCTACCACTGCTGCTACTGCCACTACTACAACTACTGCTACTTCTGTAACTACTGTTACTACTATAATAACTACAACTACGACAACTACTGCTGCCACTGCTACCACGACTACTAATACTACTACTTCTACTACTACTACTACTTTTACTACTATTGTTACTACTACTACAACTACTACAATAACAAGTACAATTACTACAACTACAATGACTACTACTACTACTACAACTCCTCCTTCTACTACTACTCCTACTACTGTTGTTGCTGCTACCACTACTACTACAACTACTGCTACTACTACTACTACTACTACTACTACTACTACTACGTCAAAAGCTGCCACTTCCACTACAACTACAACTACTACAAATACTACTACTTTTGGTACTACTCAGTCTTGTACTACTACTACTACTGCTACTATTGCAGCTACTGGTACTACAGCTAGTACTGCTACTACTACAAATACGCTACTATTGCTACTACTGCTACTAGTACTACTACCACTACTACTACTACTGCTACTACTACTAATTTCACTACTACTACTACTACTACAACTATGGTTGCTACTTTTCCTACTAATGCTACTACAACTACTACTACTAATACTATCCCTACTACTTCTACTACTACTACTCTTTCTACTACTTCTACTACTACCAAAACTACTACTATAACTACAACTATTACTTTTACTACAACTACTACTACTACTATTGCTACTACTATTATTACTGCTACTACTACTACTATTACTACTACTTTTTCTACCATTACAGCCACTGCTACTACTACGGCTCTACTACTACTACTACTACAAGTTCAGTTGTTGCCACCACTGCTACTACTTCTACTACTACAACAACAACTGCTACTATTACTACAACTACTACGACTACTACTACTGCCACTACAACTATTGCTGCCACTGCTACCACGACTACCACGACTACTAATACTACTACTTCTACTACTACTACTACTTTTGCTACTATTGGTACTACTACTACTACTGCTACTGCCACAAATGTTACTACTACTACTGCTACAACTACTATGACTACTACTACTACTGCTACTCCTTCTGCTACTGCTGCTCCTACTTCTACTACTACTACTACTACTCCTCCTCCTCCTCCTCCTACTACTATTGTTGCTGCTACTACTTCTCCTTGTACTACTACTACTGCTACAGCTGTTGCTGCTACGGCTACTATAGCTACTACGGCTACTGCTACTGATATGCCACTACAGCTACTACTGCAACTACTGCTACTAGAGCTAATATTTCCACCACTACTACTACTACTACAACTACTACTAATGCTACTGCTACTGCTACTACTACTGACACTCATACTACTGCTGCTACTGGCTATGCAGCTATTGCTACTACTTCTACTACTCCTATTGCTACTGCTACTATTGCTACAACTACTACTGCTACTAGTCCTCCTACTACTTCTTCTTTTGCTCCTACAATTGTTACTACTATGACTACTACTACTACTACTACTACTCCGACTACAACTACCACTACTACTGTTACTAATACTCCTACTACTACTAATATGCCTCCAACAACTACTACTGCTATTACTACGACTACTTTGCTTGCTATTAAAACTACAACAAGAACTACTGCTCCTCCTCCTCCTACTACTACTACTTGTACTCCGACTACTACTCCTACTCCTACACTAATTTCTACTAATACTCCTACTACTGCTACTACCACTACTACTCCTATCGTTGTTACTAATACTACTACTATTACTACTATTACTTCTATTACTAGTACAACTGCTAATACTACAACTGCTATTACTACTACTAATACTACTATTACTAATACAACTACTATTATTATAACTATTACTACTACTACTACTACTACTGCTGCTATTGTTGCTGCTACAACAACTACTACTACTGCTACTACTACCACCACTATAACTACTACTGCTGCTTCTGCTACTAGAACAACCACTACTACTTCTACTACTACTACTACTGCTACTACTAGTACTACCACTACTCCTACTCCTACTCTCGCTGCTACTATACTACTCATAAAACAACTGCTGCTACAACTACTCCAACTCCTACTATACTAACTAAAACTACAACTAATACTGCTACTACAACCACTACTACTATTTCTGCTACAACTAATACTGCTGCTACTTTTACTGCAGCTACTGCTACCACTACTACTACTACTACTGCTAATACTCCTACTCCTGCTCCTACACCAACTCCAACTCTTATTAGTGCTGCTACTACTACTAGTACCACTACTACTACTGCTTCTACAAATGCAACTACTCCAACTACAAGTCCTACTATTACTACTAATACTACGATTACTACTACTACTACTTCCACTACCACCACCACCACCACCACCACTACTACTACTACCACTCCTATGACTACAATAACTACAATGACTATTATAACTATTACTAATATTATTATTACTATTACTGTGACAAATACTACTACTACCGCAACAGTTGCTATAGCTACTACAATTACAACTACTGCTGCATCAGCTATTGCTGCTGCTACTACTACTACCACTACTATAACTACTACTACTACCACTGCTATTACTACTACTTCTACTACTTCTACTACTACTACAACAACTACAACTACTACTACTTCTACTACAACAACAACAACAAAAACTACTACTACTCCTAATTCCACTACTACTACTACTACTACTACTACTACTACTACTACTACTACTACTACTACTACTACTACTACTACTACTACTACTACTACTACTGGTACTACTACTACTAGTACTACTACTACTACTGGTACTACTACTACTACTGGTACTACTACTAATATGCTACTACGACAAATATGCGACTACTATTAATATTGCTACTACATGACTACTATTGCTTCTATTGCTGCTACTACTGCTAATACTACTACTACTACAACAACA
>RXID01021907.1:0-18793 GCA_005019695.1 Trichopus zeylanicus subsp. travancoricus
AATGGCTACTGCTAGTGCTACTACTACTGCTACTATAGCTACAACTACTATAGCTACTACGACTGTTACTAATACTACTACTACTACAGTCGCTATGACTACTACTACTACCACTACTACTGCTCTTGTTACTTCTGCAACTACTACTATTACTGCTAATTTTACCAGAACTACTTCTGCTCTTGCTTTATCTCGTGCTACTACTTCTGCTTTTACTACTGCCACATCTGCTACTACTACTGCTATTACTGCAACTACAAATTCCGCTACAACTTCTGCAACTACTACTGCTTCTACTACTACTACTACTACTACTACTACTACTACTACTACTACTACTACTACTACGACTACTACTGCTAATACTACTACTACTATGACCACTACTATTACTACAATTACTATTACTACTACTACTACTACTACTACTATGAGTGCCACTGCTCCTCCTACTACCACTATGGCTATTACTACTACTACTGATATTGCCACTACTACTCCAACTATAACTACTACTACTGCAACGGCTACTATTACTACTACTATTACTACTGCCGCTATTGTTACTGCTAATACCACTACTACTTCTACTACAGCTATTGCTACTACTACAACTACTTCTGTTATTGTTGCAATTGCTACTACTACTACTACTACTACAACTTCTACTACCGCTGCTACTGCTACTACTACTATTCTTACTACAGCTACTGCTACTACTACTACTACTTCTGTTCTTGTCGCAACTGCTACTACTACTACTCCTACTACCACTACTACTACTGTTGCAACTGCTCCCCTACTACAACAACTACTACTGCTATAGCTACTACTGCTACTATAAGTATGACAATTGCTACTACTTCTACTACAACTAGAACTACTGCTACTTCTACTACCACAACTACTACAACAACTACTAATACTGCTACAACGGCTATTGCTTCTACTACTACTATTGCTACTCCAACTACTTGTACTGCTGTAGCAATTACTACTAATACTATCATTAATACTACAACTGTTGTTGCTATTGTTGCTAATACTACTATTGCTACTACTGCTACTTCCGTTGTTACTACTACAACTACTACTACCACTACAACTACTACTACTACTACTATTACTACTAGTACTAATACTACTACTACTACTACTATTACTAGTACTACTCCGACACCACCTACTATTGCTTCTACTGCTACTACTATAACTACTGCTGCTACTACTTCTACTACTACCACTTCTAGTTCTGGCACAACTCCTGCAACTAATACCGTGACTACGAATGTTCCTGCTCCTACTACTGCTCCTACTGCCACTATTGCTTCAACAACTACTACTCATACTACTACAACTACTACAGCTATAACTGCTACTACTACAACTACTACTAGTATTGGTACTAGTACTACTATTGCTGCTGCTACAACTACTACCACTGCTGCTACTACAATAGCTAATATTACAATAGCTAATATTACAATTGCTACTATTATTACTACTAATACTACTACTACTACGACTACTACTACCACCGCAATTATTAATACTACTTCTACAAATACTACTACTACTTCTACTACTACTACTACTAGTACTACTGTTGCTACTGCTACTACTACTAATGCTGCTGCTTCTACTACTATCATTGTTACTACTCCTACTACCACAACTACTACTGCTGCAACTACTACTTCTACCACTTCTATAGATGCAACAACTGCTACTACTACTATTATTTTTGTTCCTAGTACTACAACAACTCTTAGTAGTGGTAGTGGCAGTAGTAGCAATAGCAGTACTAGTAGTAGTAGTAGTGGCAGTAGGAGTAGCTATAGCAACAATAGTAGCAATGATAGCAGTAGAAGCAATGATAGTAGTAGTAGAAGTAGCAATAGTAGTAGTAGTATTGGTAGTAGTAGCAGTAGCAATGATAGTAGTAGAAGTAGCAGTAGTGGTTAGTTGTCGCAGCAATAGAAGCAGCTACTCCTACTAACACTGCTACTCCTACTACAACTGTTGTGGCTGTTACTACTACTACTCTTACAATAGCTATGACTTCTATTGCTCCTACTACTGCTGCTGCTGCTGCTACTACTACTATTACTATTACTACTACCACTGCTATTGCTACTACTACTAATACTATTTCTACTACTACAACTACTACTACTAATACTACAATTACTACAAATTCTCCTACAACTACAACTATTACTACCACTGCCACTACTGTTACTACTGCTACTACTACTACTATTACTATTTGTTCTACTACTACAATTACAACTACTACTACAACTTCTCCCACCACTACTATCGCTACAACTATTACTACAAGTGCTAGTGCTACTACTACGATTACTACTGCTACTACTACTATAACTTCTACTTCTACAACTACTATTGCTACTGCCGCTACTACTACTACTAATTCTCCTAGTACTTCCACCGTTATTACTGCTACTAATACTATTACCACTACTACTGCTACTTTAGCTACTGCCGCAGCTGTGACTACTAATATAATACTACTACTACTACTACTAGTCCTACTACTACTACCACTACCACTATTACTATAGCTACTATTGCCACTGATGGTACTACTGCTTCTCCTCCAACTATAACTATTGCTTCAACTACTGCCACTACTAGTACTACAACTACTACTACTTCTACGATAACTACAACAACTCCCACTACTACTACTACTACTACTACTACTACTGCTGCGACACCATTACTACTACTGTGGCTACTACGGCTACTACTACTACTACAACTACTACTACCACTGCTACTATTGCAACTACTCTTACTGCTACTCCTAATAGCACTATACTACTACAACAACTACTACTTCCCCTATTACAACTTCTATACTACTACTACTACTACAACAACAATAACTGCTACAACTACTACTCTTGCCATTACTACTACTATTGCTTCTACTTTTGCTACCATTACAACAACTACAATTGCGACTACTGCTAGCACTGCTACTACAGCTACTACTACTACAACAACAACTACTACTAATACTACTATTGCTGCAACTTCTATTGTTGCTGCTACAACTACTTCTACTACAACTTCCCCCACTCCTAATGCTACTAGAACTACTACTTCCGCTACTACTATGGCTTCTACTGCTACTACTACTGCTGCTGCTACTTCTGCTACTACACCCACCACCACTACTACTTCTATGACTACTACAGCTACCACAGATACTACTGCTACAACTGCTACTAGAACCGCTACTGTTACTATAATTACAACTACTGCTACTACTGTAGCTTCTCTTCTTCTTCTACTACTACTACTACTTCTGTGACTACTGTAATTGCTACTACTAATACTATTACTTCTGCTACTACTGCTACAACTGCTACTTCTACCACTAAAACTACAACTACTGCTACTGCTATTTCTGCTACTACAGCTAGTGCAACTAGTACTATTCATGCTACTACTACTACTACTGCTGTTGCAACTATTGCTACTATTACTACTTCTGCTGCTGCTGCTGTTGGTACTACTACTTCTGCCATTACTAGCACTATTGTGCTACAAATACTAATGCTGATCCTACTACTATAACTATTGTTACTACTTTGGTTGCCCTTGTGACAACTACTACTCCGACTACAACTTCTCGTCCTATTACTCCTACTATCACTGCTGCTACTACTTCTGCTACTATTGCTTTTGCTACTATAACTGCTAGTAATGCTACTACTTCCACTACTACTACTACTGCTGCTGCTGCTATTACTACTACTAACTACTCCTAGTTCTACCGCTACTGCTACTACTACCACTGCTACAATTATTACTATTACTACTACTATAGCTACTACTACTACTACAACTACTATTATTGCAACTGTTACTACTGCTCCAACAACTACTTCTGTTACTACTACTATTACTACTACTACTGCTACTACAATTATTATTGCTACAACAACAACTACTATGACTATAACTTCTACTACCGCAACTACAACTATCACGACTTCTACTACTAATGCGACTATAGCTTCTACAACTGCTACTACTGCTAGCACTACTACAGCCACTACAACTACTAGTGCTACTGTTGCTACTCTACTCCTACTAATGCAACAACAACTACGACTACCACTACATCTGCAACCACTTCCACTAGGACAGCTACAACAACAACAACAACTACTACTACTACCACCATTTCTACTATCGCTACTACTGCTATTGCAACTACTGCTACTAATTATTCTACTACTACTACTTCTCCTACTATTAGTACTACTACTGCTATTACTACAACTACTACCAATTCTCCTACTTCTACTACCCGCTAGGACTACTGATGCTGCTACTACTCTTACTATCACTACTAGTACTACAACTACTACAGCTACTACTACTACCACCACCACCGCCGCCGCCACCACCACCACCACTACTACTACAACTAATACTACTACCACAACTGCTGCTACTACTAGTACTACCACTGCAACAGACACTTTTTCCACTGCTACAATCATTGCTACTACTACTACCACTACAACTGCTACTGCTACTACATATACTACTACGGCTACTGCTACTACTACTAAAGCTACTACTATTGCTATTACTTCTGCAGCTAATAGTACAGCTACTGCTACTAGTACTGCTACTGATACTACTACTACTACAACTACTGCTACAACCACTATTGCAGATGCTATTACTACTACTGTTACTACTACCACTGCTGCTACTACTACTACTAGTCTAACTAATACTACTACTACAACAACAACAACACTACTACTACTACTATGACTCCCATTGCAACTACTACTACTACCACTACTCCAACTATGACTACTACTTTTGCTCTGACTCCATCTCCTACTACTACTATTACTACAACTAATACTACGATTACAACTACAACTACTACTACTACTACACTACTACTACAACAACTACTCCTAGCACTACTACTACTGCCACTATTTCTGCTACAGCTACTATTGCTACTACTGCTACTGCTACAATAACTACTATTTAATAATAATATTACTACTACTACTACTCCTCCTCCTCCTTCCACTACTGCTACTTTTGCTACAACTACTACTACAATTACTACCATTACTACTACTACTACTAGAACTGCTACAACAACTACTTCTGCTACTGCTACTACACCTACTACAACTGCTATTGCAACGACTCCTACTGCTGCTGCTACTTACTACCCCTACTACACTACTATAACGGGGCTACTACAGCTGCTTGCTTGCTACTACTCTACCCCTATTGCTACTGCTACTACTACTTTCACCATTCTACTACTACTCTACTACTATTACAAAAACTACTAAGTACTCCACTACCACTGGCTAACTTCGACTACGCGAATTCGACACCACAATGCTACTACTACTACTACATGTGCTTTATACTCTGCTCCTCCTACTACAACAACTGTAGCTACTACAGGCTATTTACTATTACGGGACTACTATACTACCACAAAACGTACAACTTACTACCCCTCTTCACCACTACCACTACTACTTGACACCACTACTATTAGTATCACTGCTACTCCGCCTCCTCCGCCTGTACGACGACACGCTCACGCCGGCTACGACGCGACGACGACGCCGGCGGGCGACCACGGCGCCGAAGACGACGACGACGACGCTTGCGTCGACGACGTGACGACCACTACCACTACTACTACTCCTCCTACTACAACTACTATTGCTACTACTCCTACTCCTACTACTACTACTACAACAGCAACTACTACTACTGCTGCTACTGCTACAAATGCTACTATCACTTCTACAACGCCTACTACTACGACTGCTACTGCTACTTCTACTACTACTACTGCTACTTCAACCACTACAACTACTACAACTACTACAACCACTACTACTACAACTATAACTCCTAATGCTACTACTACTCATAATACTACTACTACTCCTGCTGCTACTACTACTACTATTACGACTACTACTATTACTACTACAACTACTCCCACTCCTCCACTTCCTCCTCCTCCTATTACTCGAACTACCACTGCTGCTCGTAATACTACTATTACTATTGCAACTAATACTACGACTACTACTACTACAACAACTACAATTACTAATACTATTTCTATAGCTACTACTAAGGCTAAAAGTACTACTGCTACTACTACTACTGCTTTAGCAGTACTACTACTACTGCAACTGCTGCTAATGTTACTGTTACTACGACTACTGCTTCAGCTAGAACAACGGCTAAAAGTATTGCTATGACAACTTCTATTGCGACTACTACTACTGCTACTACTTTGGCTACCACTTTTGCTACTGCTACATGAACTACTGCTGCTCCAACAACAACAACAACTACTACTACTACTACTACTACAACTACTATTGTCATTGCTAGTCCTACTACTACTACTACTACATCTGCCACTACTACTACTACTAGTACAACTGCGGCTACTACTACTAGTACTACAACTACAGCTGCTACCATAATTACTTCTGCTACTACTAAAACTAATAATACTGTAACTACTTCTGCTAATTCTACAACTACTACTACTATTACTACTGCTATTGCTACTTCTTCTACTACTACAAACAACTATTGCTACTATTACCACTCTTACTACTACTTATACTGCTACTACAACTACTACTGCTCTAGCTACTACTACTACTACTACTACAATTGCTACAACTAATACTGCTACTTCTACTGCTACCACTACTGCTTTTGCTACTACTATTACTACTACTACTAGCACTGCTACCACTACTACTACTACTACTACGATTACTGCTATAGCTAGTACTTCTACTTCCACTCCTACTACAGCTAGTCTACAACTACACCTCCAACTACCACTACTACTACTACTAATACAATGACCACTACTACTACTCCTACTACTGCTACAACTACTTCTCCTACTACTGCCACTACTACTTCTATTACCACAATACTCATACTACTGCTACTCTTGCTAACACTCCTATTACTTCTACTATTACTACTACTACTACTGCTATTGCTACTACTACTACTACTTCTGCTACTATTAGTACAGCTACACTCCAACTATCACTACAACCACAACTACTACTGCAACAACAACAACAACAACAATTACTACTACTACCACTACAACTACTGCTAAGTAAAACAATAACGACTACTACTACTACTACTACTGCTACAAGTACAACTCTTTTACTAGTGCTATTGCAACTATTACTGCGACTGTTACTCTTACTACATCTACAACTAGTACTATTGCTACTACTACTACTATTACTACTACTACTACCTCTACTACTATGACTACTACAATTGCTCTACTACAACTACAACTACTGCTATTGCAGTTGCTCCTACTCCTACAACTATTGCTACTCCTACTACTCCTATTGCTACTACTACTACTTCATAATACTGCTACTACTTCTACTACTACTTCTACTTCAACTACTGCTAATATTACTGCCACAACTGCTACTACTACAATTGTTACTACTACTACTATTGCTATTACTACTACTACTACAACAACAACAACAACTACAACAACTACTACTACCACTATGACCTCTGCTATTCACTACTACTACTACAACTACTATTGCCACTACTACTGCTACTACTGCTACTCTCACTTCTGCAACTATAACAACTACTACTCCTTCTGCTACCACTTCTCCTAATACTACTATTACTACTCCTCCTTCTGCTACTACTACAGCTACTGCTGTTGCTATTGCTACTACTACTACTATTGCTACGACAGCTCTACTCCTACTACTACGACGACTACTGCTACAAAAACTTCTGCAACTAATGTTGTTGCTGTCACTACTACTACTACTATAACTAATACTACCACTAATGCTACTACTATAACTCCTACTACTACTGCTACTCATAATAATACTACTACTACTACTACCGCAACTACTACTACAATTGTGACAATTGCTAATGTTGCTACTACGACTGCTATTGCTACTGCTGCAAATACTGCTGCTGCTACTACTGCTACACTACTACTACTACTATTATGATGACCACAAATACTCTCCCTCCACCAACTACTACTGCTTCTACCACAACTCCAACTTCCTCTATTGCTCGTAATACAGCTACTACTACTACAACTACTACTATGACTACTACTACTTCTACAACAAGTAGAACAACAACAACTACTGCTATAGATACAAGTTTGGCTAAAAATACTGCAACTACTACTACAACTACAGCAGTACTACAACTTCTGCAACTGTTGCTAATGTTACTGCTACTGCAACTATTGCTTTTGCCAAAACAACTGCTACAACTACTGCTACTACAACTTCTACTGTGACTACTACAACTGCTACTATTGCTGCTCCAACTTTTGCTACTACTACTGCAGCTATTTCTACTCCTAATACTACTGCTATTATTACTACTACTACTACTACTACAACTACTACTACTACCACTGCTAGTCCTACCACTACTTCTACCACCACCACCACTACTACTACTACTACAACTACTACCAGAACGGTCGGTACGACTACTACTACCACTACTGCTAGTACTACTGCTTCTACAATTGCCACTGCTAGTCCTACCACTACTACTGCTACTTCTACCACGACCACCACCAATACTACTACTACTACAACTGCTACTAGAACGGTTAGTACGACTACTACTACCACTATTGCTAGTACTACTGCTTCTACAATTGCTTATGTTACTACTAAAGCTACTACTATAGTAACTACTACTGCTAATACTACAACAACTACAACTACCACTAGCACTATTGCTACTTCTTTTGCTATTAGAACTATTGCTACTACTACTACACTTACTACTACTCATACTACTACTAGAACTATTACTGCTCCAGCTACTACTACGTCTACTACTACTGCTACTACTAATACTGCTACTTCTGTTGCTACTACTACTGCTCTACTAGTATTGTTACTACTACTAGTAGTACTGCTACCTCTACTACTGCTACTACTACTGCTACTACTACTATTACTGCTATGACTACTGCTTCTGCAATTACTGCTACTTCTACTCATACTACTAGCACTCTATGACTAGTACTACTACAACTCTTGTTAGTACTACCACTCTTACTACAACTACAACTACTACCACTCCTACCAACACTAGGACAACTACTACAACATTTACCACAGCTATAACTACTACTCCTACTACTACCACTACAACTTCTAGTAGTAGTAGTAGTAGCTACTACTACTACTACTGTTACTACTATCTCTACAACTACAATAACTACTATTGCTAATAGTACTATTACTATACTACTACTCCGACAATTGCTACTACTACTACTGATATTGTTGCCACCACTCCAACTACTTCAACTTTTACAACTGCTACTCCTGCTACTATTGCTGCTACTATTGCTACTACTACTACTACTTCTACTACTAGCACTACTGCCACACTCCTACTACTACTATGACAACTACTACTACATCAACAACTACAACAACAACAAGAAACACTACTACTACTACTACTACAATAACCACTATTGCTACTACTGCAACTGCTACTACTGCTACTCCTACTACTACAATAATTACTACTGCTATTGCTTCTACTGCTATTGATACTACTACTACTACTACGATAGCTACTACTGTTACAAGTGTTACTACAACTACGGCTACAACTACTGCTGCTGCTACTACTACTACTTTTGCTATAGCCACTACTACAACTACAATTGTTGCTACTACTACTACTACTATTACTCTTACTACTACTACAACTATTACTCCTCCTACTACTACTACTACTACTACCGCTGGTATTACTCCTACTACTACAACAACTACTACTACTGCTATTATTACTCACAACAACAACAACTACTACTACTACTTAAAACTACTCCTACTCCTACTAGTACTACTACTTATTACTACTCCTGCAGCTACTACTGCTACTCCTACTCCTACTCCTCCTCGTACTACTACAATGGCTACTACTACTACTACTACTACTACTACTACTACTACTACCGATACTACTGTTACTACTACAATTATTACTACTATTACTACTACTCCTCCTACCACTAGAGCAACCACTACTACTTCTCCTACAACTACTACAGCTGCTTCTACTACTACTACTACTACTAGAACAACAACAACTAGTGCAACTACAACAACTGCTTCTTCTACTATTATTACTACTGCAACTTATACATTTTCTACTGCTGGAACAACTGCCGCAATCGCTACTGCGACTACGAGTACCACTACTACTACAACTACTACTACAAATGCCACTGCAACAACTGCTACTACTGCTGCTACTGTTACTATTGCGAATGCTACTACTATTGCGATTACTATTACTGCTACTTGTACTACTATTGATACTACTACAGCAATGACTACTTCTACAACTATAAATCCTGCTGCTATTACTACTACTACTACTACTACTGCTAATACTTCTTCTTCTACTACTACTACTACACTCCTACTACTACTCCTAGTACTGCTACTACTACTACTATTGCTTCTATTACTACTGCTACTTCTGCTACTGCTACTACTAATGGTACTACTACTTCTACTTCTGCTACTACTACTACTACTATTGCTACAACTTCTGTTAATACTACTACTACTACTATTACTACTACTACTACTACAACAACAACAACAACTACCACTACTATTACTACTACTACTACAACAATAGCAACTACTACTACGTTTGCTACCACTGCTACTACAATAATAACTACTACTACTACTAATAGTACTACGACTAGTACTACTAAGTACAACTACTACTGCTACTAGTACTACTATTACTTTTGCTAATGCTACTACTACTTCTACTACTGCTACTGTTACTGCTACTACAATAATAACAACAAGAACTACTGCTACTACTATGATTACTACTACTACTACCTCTACTACTGCCACTACTACAACTGCTATACTTCTGCTATTGCTACTACACCTTTTACTACTGCTACTACTCCTACCACTACGACTACTACTCTAGCCACTGCTGCTGTTGCTACTACTACTCCTACAACTATTGCTACTACTACTACTACTTCACAATACTACTACTACTCCTCCTCCTAATACTATCACTACTTTGACTACCACTACTATAACTTACTACTACAACTGCTATTACTATTGCCACTACTCCCCCTACTATTACAATTATTACTACTTCTACTACTGCTAATGCTACTAATAATCCTCCTCCTCCTCCTCCAACTACTACAACTGTTACTACTGCTACAATTACCATTGCTACTACTACTACTACAACATCTACTACTACGTCTACTACTACTGCTATTATCACTACTACAACTACTACTTCCTATTACTACTACAACTACTACTGTTACCACTACTACCACTACTACTACCACCACTACTATTACAATTACTACTACTCCTCCTCTTCCTACTACTACTACTACTATCACGGTTACTGTTGTCACTACTTCTACTACTCTCACTCTTGCTGCTGCTGCTATGACTACAACTCCTTCTGCTACCACTACTCCTAATATACCTACAACCACAATAACTACTACTACTATTACTACTACTACTACTACAACTTCAAATATTATTGCTATTGCTACACCTACTATTGCTACTGCTACTAATGCTACTATCACTACTACTTCTCCTACTACAATGACTGCTACTGCGACTACTACTACTGCTTCTGCTACTACTACTACTACAACTACTGCTGCTGCTGCTGCTACTGCAACTACTATTACTACTACTACTACTATAACTCCTACTGCTACAACATCTCACATTAATACTACTACTGCTACTACTACTACTACGACGACTACTACAACTACAGCTACTGCTACTACTACTACTATAGTTGCTGCTACTACTGCCACTACTACTATTACTTCTACTATAACCACTTCTACAACAACTACTATTACTCCTTCTACTATCATTGCTACTATAGCTACTATGGATGCCAACATCGCTACTGCAACTACTGCTACTACCGCTTCTACTACTACTATTACTACTACTACAGTTAATACTACTACTACTAGTACTAATTCTATACCAACTGCTACTACTGCTGCTAATACTGCAACTACACCTACTGCTGCTACTACTACTACTAGTACAACTGCTACTAATAGTGCTACAACTAGCACTCCTGCTACTACTACTGCTACTACTGCGACCACTGGTGCTACAACTAGTACTCCTGCTTCTACTCCTGCTACTACTACTACTACTACGACTAATGTTGTTACAACTAATCATACTACTACAACATGTAATACTACTTCTGCTACTACCTCTACTACTAGTACTAATTCTACACTTACTACTACTTCTATTACTACTACTACTACTACTACCACAACAACTACTACTATAGCTACTAATACTACTACTGCAACTACTATTACTAGTGCTACAACTATTACTTCTTCTACAACTACTACTTCTTCTACAACTACTACTACTACCACCACTGCTACTACTTTGCTACTACTACTAATGCTACTACTACTACTACTGCAGCTACTACTACAAATACTGCTCCTACTACTACCAACTACTACAAATACTGCTCCTACTACTGCTACTTCTTATACCACTACTACTATCGCTACTACTACTGCCACTTCTACTATTACTACTACCATTACGACTACTGCTATTACTACTTCATCGACTACTATTGCTACTAGTACTTCTATTACTACTGCTACAACAGATCCCAGTACTTCTATTGTTACTACTACTGCTAGTACTACTACAACTAGTACTATGGATGCTACTATTGCTGCTGCTGCTACTGCTACTACAACAACTACTACTCCAACTACTACTATGGCCACTGTTGCTACTCCTGCTACTACTACTGCTGCTACTACTACTACTACTACCACTACTGCAACTACTACTACTACCACCACCACCACCACTACTGCTACTCTTAATAATTCAGCAATAACTGCAACTGCTACTACTACAACTACAACTACTGCTGCTAAAACTACCACTACAGCTGTTACTTCTACTATTATTGCTACTTTTGTGGGAACTACTACTAGTCCAAGTACTACTATGATGACTAATACTACCACTATAACTGCTACTACTCTTACTACTACTTCTGTTGCTGCTACTACTATTACTTTTCCTAATATTACTACTTCTGCAGCTTCTACCGTTACTACAACTACTATTATTACTACTACTATTGCTGCTTCTACAATGACTTCTACTACTAAAATAACTACAACAACTTTACTACTAATACTACTATTATTACTGCAATAACAACTACTACTGCTACGGCTACTGCTACGACCATTGGTACGACTAATAATACCACTACTGCTTCTATCTGTACTACTACTACAATGACTATTGCTACTACTACTACTACTACTACTCCTACTACTACTACTAATAGTACAACTGCTACTACTACCTCTACTACTTCTGCTACTACTACTCCTACTACCATTACTACTACTATAGCTATAATGACTAGGGCTATAACAACTACCAATGCAACAATTATTGCTACTACAGCTCCTATAACTACTACTACTACGACTACTACACTACTACTACTGCTGCAATTGTCACTACAATAACTACTACTACTACAATTCCTACTACTACTATTACTGCTACTACTACTACAATAATAGCTATTACTACTACTATGACTACTGTAGTTCTTGTTGCTACTAATGCTACGGCTACTACTGGTACTCTGACTACTACTACTTCTACTTCTCGTGCTAATGCTACTACTACTTCTGCTACTCTAACAAATTATACTATTGCAACAATGCTACTGCTACCACAAGTATTATAACTACTACCGCAAATACTATTACTACTAATATAGTTGCTATGGCTAGTATTGCTTCTGCTACTTCAACAATTACAAGTAATTCTTCTATTATTGCTTCTGATGCTATTGCTCGTTCTACTACTAATAGTATTGCTACTATAACTACTACTACTACTACATCTCCAACAATAACAACAACTACTACTTCTTGTACTATCACTACTTCTACTACTACTACTATTGCAACAACTACAACTATTGCTACTAAGACTACTATTACTATTCAACTATTGCTACTACTCCTACTACTCCTACTACTAATTCTACTTCTACTACTGCTACTACAGCTACTAATGCTATTATAGCTACTACTTCTACTACTACTACTACGATTACCGCTACTACTGCTACTTCTAATGCTAGTACCACTGCTACTACTAATACTACTTTAGCTACAAAGGCAATGACTAATACTACTATTGTTGCTGCTGTTGCTACTACTTCTTCTATGACTACTACTGCTACTACCATTGCAACTTTTTCTACATTTACTACTGTAGCTACTACTTCCACTACTACCACTACAACTGCTGCCACTACAAATAAAATTACTACTACTACTGCTACTACTGTTACTTTTGCTACTACTACTGCTACTACTCCTGCTTTCGCTACTACTACTACCACTATTACTACTAGAACTTCTACTACTGCGTCAACTGCTACTACTGCTAAGACAACTACTATTACTCCAACTACTGCTACAGCTACTGTGACTACTACTACTAATTCTACTATAATTACCGCTACTACTACTACTACTACTACTTCTCATACCACTACTACTACAGCTACTACTAATGCTACTACTGCTACTACTACTGCTATTACTACTATTAGTACTACTTCACCGGCTACTATTGCTACTACTACTACTACTACTCCTAGTACTTCTATTGTTACGACTACTGCTAGTACAACTATTGCTAGTATTATGCATGCTACTACTATTGCTGCTGCTACTACTACTATTACTTCTACTACTCCAACTACTTCTACGGCCACTAATGCCACTACTGCTGCTGCTGCTACCTCTACTTCTACCACTACTGCAACTACAACTTTTGCTACTACTGCTACTACTACAACTACTGCTACTTTGGATATTGTGGCAATATCTGCAACTGCTATTACTACAACTAAAACTACTTCTACTAAAACTGGAACTACTACTGCTACTTCTAGTATTATTGCTACTTCCGATGCAACTACTATTTGTCCAACTACTACTACGATGATAAATACTACTACTACAACTACAACTACTCTTACTACTACTACTGTTATTGCTACTACTATTACTTTTCCTACTACTACTACTTGTGCTACTACTACCCCTACTACAACTATTATTAGTACTACTAGTACTACAACTACTACAATGACTTCTGCTAATATGACAACTACAATAACTATTACAACTGCTACTACTTCTATTACTACTACAACAACAACTACTACTACTACGACTTCTACTACAACTATAAGTACTACTTATAGTACCACTACTGCTTCTATTAGTACTACTACTAGAATGACCACTACTCCTCCTCCTCCTCCTCCTCCTCCTCCTCCTACTCCTCCTACTACTACAACTACAACTACTACTACTACTTCTACTATTGCTGCTGCTACTACTACCACTATAGCTATAATGACTACGGCTACTACAACTACCAATGCAACTACTACTGCTACTATAACTACTACTACCACTCAAACACTACTGCTATTATTGCAGTTGCCCCTACAACAACTACTACTATAATTGTTGCTACTACTGTTACTACTACTGCTATTATAACTATAGCTACTACAACTACTATGACTACGGCTGCTATTGTTGGTACTAATGTTGCTACTACTATCGCTGCTCTAACTGCTACTACTTCTACTTCTCATGCTAATGCTACTACTTCTACCATAAGTATTACAACTACTATCGCTAGTACTATTACTATTAATATAGCTGCTACAGCTACTATTGCTTCAGCTACTTCTACTATTACTAGTAATTCTTGTACTACTACTTCTGCTGCTATTGCTCATTCTACAACTAATTGTACAGCTACAACAACTACTAAAATAATAATAATGACAACTACTATTACTACATCTTCTACAACAACTACTACTACTACCTGTACTACAGCAATTGCTGCTGCTACTACTACTGCTACAACTACAACTATTGCTACCAAGACTATACTACTATTCGACTACTGCTACCATTGCTACTACTCCTACTACTAATTTTACTTATACTACTGCTACTACTGCTACTAATGCAACTACAGCTACTACTTCAACTTCTACTACTATTACCACTACTACTACTACTTCTCATGCTACTGCCACTACTACTGCCACTACTACTGCTACTACTACTACTACTACTATGGCTACTACTATTACGGCTATTGCTGCTACTACTGCTGCTACTCCTACTTCTCTTACTGTGGCTACTACTACAACTGCCACTACTACTACTGCTACTACTCCTCCTACTACTAATACTACTCCTACAACTACTGCTATAGCTAGAACTACTACTGCTACTACTGCTACTACTATTATTATTATTACTACTACTACTACTACTACCATTACTACTACTACTACTTCTCCTAAAACAATAATAACAACGACTACTACTACTTCTACTAGTACTATAACAATTGCTACTACTACTGCTAGGGGACGTTGTATGGGATGTTATAGTAATAGAAGCCATAGAAGTGATAGGGGACATTATAGTAGTTGTTATTATAGGAGAAGTAGTAGTAGTTGTTATTGTTATTATTACAGTAGTTGTAGTAACAGTACTAGTAGTAGAAGTAGTAGTAATAGTAGTATAAGTTGTAGTAGTAGTAGAAGTAGCAGTAGTTAAAGTAGTAGTAGTAGTAGCATTAGTAGTAACAGTAGGAGTAGTAGTAGTAGCAATAGCACTGGTAGTAGCCCTAGTAGTAGTAGTTGTAGCAGTAGCAATAGTAGTAGTAGTAGCAGTTGTAGTGGTAATAGTAGTAGTAGTAGCAATAGTTGCAGTAGTAGAAGTAGTAGATGAAGTAGTAGTAGTATTAGTAGCAGCAGTAGTAGTAGTACTAGTAGTAATAATCGTAGTAGCACCAATAGCAGTAGCAGTAGTACAAGTGGTAGTAGTAGTAATAGCTGTACCAGTGGAGGGGTTTGCTAAAGTAGTTGCAGTAGTAGCTATCACACTAGTTTTAGTAGCAGTCACAGTCGTGATGGTAGTAGTAGTAGATGTAGTAGTAGTAGTGGCTGTAGAGGCAGTAATCACATCAGTAGCAGTAGTCACAATAGTAGTACTAGTTGTAATAGTTATTGTCATTATTGTTGTAGTTGACGTAATAGTAGTAGCAGTGTTGGTAGTAGTAGTAGTTACAGTAATAGCAATAATAGCAGTAGTAGCAGTAGTAGCAATAGAAGTAGTAGTAGTAGTGGTAGCAGTTCTAGTAGAAGCAGTAGTTGTTGTTGTACTAGCAATAGAAGTAATACTAGAAAGAGTAGCAGTGGTAGTAGAAGTAGCTTTAGTAGCAGTTGTAGCAAAAGTAGTAGTAGGTGTAGTAGTAGTAGCAGTTGAAGTAGTAGTAGTAATAGTAGTAGCAGTCATAGTAGTAGTAGTAGTAGTAGAAGTAGTAGTAGTAGTAGTAGTAGTAGTAGTAGTAGTAGTAGTAGTAGTAGCAAGAGTTGTATTAGTAGAAGTATCGGGAGTAATAGAAGTACTAGAAACAGTAGTAGTGGTAGTAGGAGTAGTAGTTGTAGCAGTAATTAGTATAGTAGTAGCAGTAGAAGTAGTAGTATGAGAAGTAGTTGTAGTAGAAGTAGCAGTAGTAGCAGTAGTAGCAAAAGCCGTAGCCGAAGTAGTAGTACTTGTAGCAGTAGTAATTGTAGCAGTAGCAGTAGTAGAAGTTATAGTAGCAGTAGTAGTTGCAATAGTAGTAGAGTTGTGTAGTAGTTGTAAGAGGGGAAGTAATAGTAGCAGTAGTCATTATTGTTATTGTTGTTGATATTATTTCTATAGTTGTAGTAGTAGCACAAGGAGTAGTCGCAGTAATAGCAGTACCAGCAGTAGTAGCCATAGTAGTACCAGAAGTAGTGGTAGCAGCCGTAGTCATAGAAGTAGTAGTAGTAGTAGTGGGAGTAGTAGTAGTAGTAGTACTTATGGTAATAGTAGCAGTACAAGTAGTTGCTGTAGTAGTAGTAGTAGTAGTATTGATAGTAGTAGTAGTAGTAGCAGAAGTTGCAGTAGTAGTCACAATACTAGTAGTTGCAGTAGTAGTAGTAGTAGTAGTAGTAATAATAGTAGTAGTAGTAGTAGTAGTAGTAGTCATAGCTGGGTGGTAGTATTAGTAGTAGAAGTAGTAGAAGTGGTTGTTGTGCTAGTAGTGGTATTAGTAGTTGCTGTAGCAGTAGTAGGTATAGTAGCAGTATAATCAATGGAAGCAGTAATAGCAATAGCACAAGTATTTGTGGTAGTAGTAGTAGGACAAGTAGTAACGGTAGTAGTAATAGCAGCAGTTGTAGTAATAGTAATAGTAATAGTAGTAGTAGTAGTAGTACTTGAGGTAATAGTAGCAGTACAAGTAGTTGTAGTAGTAGTAGTATTCATAGTAGTGGTAGTAGTAGAAGTGCAGTAGTAGTCGCAGTACCAGTAGTTGCAGTAGTTGTAGCTATATCAATAATAATTGTAGTAATAGTAGTCGCCGTGGTAGTAGTAGTAGTAGTAGTAGTAGTAGTAGTAGTAGTAGTAGTA
>RXID01021907.1:18813-43813 GCA_005019695.1 Trichopus zeylanicus subsp. travancoricus
TAGTACTTCTACTAGTAGTAAAACCATACCAAGGGAAGTGGTTGTCGAAGTAGTAGCAATAGTAGTAGTAGTACAAGTTGTACTAGTGGAAGTTGTTGTAGAAGTAGTAGCAGTAGTAGTAGTCGTTGGAGTAGTAGTAGCGGTGGTAGTAGGCTAGTAGTAGTAGTAGTAGTTGTTGTAGAAGCTGTAGTCGCATTTGTAGTAGTAGTCATAGTAGTAGTAGTAATTGTAGTAGTACTAGTGGTAGTGGTAGGAGGAGGAGTAGTAGTAGTCATTATTATTATTGTTATAGTTGAAGTAATAGTAGTAGTAGTAGTAGTAGTTGAAGTAATAGCAGCAGTTGTAGTAGTGGTTGTTGTCGTAGAAGTAGCAGTGGTAGTAGAATTAGTAGTAGTAGTAGTACAAGTAATGGTAATCGTAGTAGTAGTAGTGCTAGTAGTAGCAATAGTAGTAGTTGTAGCAGTAGTAGCAGTGGTTGCAGAAGTAGTGGTAGCTATAGTTGCGGTAGTTGTATTACTAGTAGTAGCGGGAGTAATAGAAGTAGTAGTTGAAACAGTAGTTGGTATAGTAGTAGCAGTAGTGATAGTAGTTTGAGAAGTAGTAGTAGTAGTAGTTCCAATAGTAGCAATAGCCATAGCAGAAGTAATAGTAGTAGTAGCAGCAGTAATTATAGCGGTAGTTGTAGTAGAAGTTAGAATTGTGGTAGTAACAATAGTTGAAACAATAGAAGAAGTAGGATCAATAGCAGTAGTAGGAGACGTAACATTAGTTATTTTGATAATAGAAGTAGTAGTAGTAGCTGTAGTAATAGCTATAGCAGTAGCAGTAATAGGAGTATTCATAGTAGTAGTAGAAGAAGAAGCAGTAGCGGTAGAAGCAGTAGTAGCTGTAGTGGCAGTTGTAGTAATATCAGAAGTAGTACTAGTAGCAATAGTAAGAAAAGTGGTAGCAGTAGCAGCAATAGTATTAGTAGAAGTAGCAGCAGCAGTAGTAGTAACATTACAAGTCGACATAATGGTAGTAGTAGGAGTAGCTAAAGCATTAATAGTAGTAGGATTAGGAGTACTAGTAGGAAGTATCATAGCTAATACAGCAAAGTAGAACCCTGCTGTATAGTACAGTAGCAGCTAAAGCTACGGAATAAGAAGTCAAAGCCTAGCAAGAGGACGAGCCTAGCCAAAGGATGAGCTACCAGCCTATGACAGCGACATTTTTTGGAGTCTTCTGTAAAGGCTATGCCTTAGGATATAAAGGCTATGCCTTAGGATAAGATATCTTTTGGAGTCTTCTATAAAGGCTACGCCTTAGGATATAAAGGCTATGCCTAGGACAAGACTTCCCTTGGAGTCTTATGTAAAGGCTATAGGCCTACTCTAGTATAGGTTACTATTATGCTGATGTAAGCGCTTAGCTCATACCACCAGCTGATGTGAGCGCTTACATCACCGTGCCCTCTATATAAGGGGCACGCCTCCATTGTAAATGATCATCGAAAAATAATCCAAGTATCCAAGTATTGTAAGCAATCGTGTGAACTAGCAATAAGAATCCGAGAGTTTCTCCATATCTTCTCCTTATTTCTTGTTGCTACTTTCTTTCTTGAAAAGAGCTTCCGAGACCTCGAACACTTCGGCGAGCATCGCCGGCGTTAGGAAGGTCGATTTCATGGTATCAGAGCTAGCTAAAGATATGGCGGAGTAGAACCCCCAAGCGGTCAAGGTGCCAAGAGTACGAGGTAAGGGTCGTAATTACCTAAATCCTGATCTTCACTACTGTGTTCAGATTTTGTGTTAAGAATTCATAAGTGCTATCTTTTCCTTTGTAGTATGTTACGGATTAGAATTAAGCATGGTTTTAACTGACTGGGTGAAAAGTTTTGTCTAAGGAAAAAGGACAGGTCCTAACTTGGCAGTGAAGGCGAGTGGCCGTGAGTAAGCCCAAGGGCACACCTGTATGATCCTGAAGCATTGCTTTAATCTAGTGAGGAATTGCCATGTTTAACCTAATACTGGAATTTATCCATGGGAAATTGTGGTAACTGTGAACTTTTAGCCCATATGTCTGAAGCATGGGAAAAATCCATTCAGGAGGGGTATGAACGTTCCCGAACCTCTAGCCTTGAGTATCTTGACCTTTCTTTAGTAACAAAAGTTTCCACCAACCAACTAGCTCACAATTTGTCTGTTATTTACGACAAAACCTGTATTGCATCAAGAGTTAACTTAAAGAATTTAAAACAACTCTTTGAACTACATCAAGCTTGCACACAAGAGATCTCGAGGCTCGAGATTTCTCTGAAGACTTTAACAACTGCAGTCCTAGACAGCAGGCCCCTTTCAAAACAAGAGGCCCGAGGACTCGTACTTGAGGCGTTCAGGCAACAATCCCAGCAAAGAGAACTAGGTGACAGCCTTGAACGGCTAGACAAGCTTCTCCAACAGCACGAGAGGCACACACGAAGGCCTCAGGAGGTACAAGGCAAACTAAGGGTCTTTCGGGATCCTTACCAGATACTAGCTGAGGAAGTGCAAAAGCTTGGAGGCGATGGCCCCAGGAACCAACACCCAGTTGGTTTACAAAGGGCTACCTATCCCAGCACCATCTCTGATGTGCGAAGATCAGATTTAGGGATACCGGAGGAGCCACAGGCACCTTCATACGGCTCAACAAACAACCAGGAGAATGGGTAGACTCCTGATGGGGAGAAATACCCCGCAAGACACACTAGAGCAGCAGATCGATCCTCAGGTACAATTAAAACTATCAATATAGGATAGAGCTGCCATAGTTCCAGCGAAGGTTCTGTACCACTCCCGGAGGGACGACGTGCACCATCGGGTGTACACACATAGATCGGAGGAGGCAATCCTCTGTGTCGACAGTGACCAGATAGACCTCCCATTCATACAGGAGGAAAGCTACCATCAACTACGGCAAAGTGGGATGCAGTATATACACCTCGGTGTGCTGCAACTTCGACTCCAGATCCTACACCGATAGGTGGTTGGCACAATGGCTCTGGTCATCTTCCGCGACAACCGGTGGGAAGGAAACAAAGCACTACAGGCCACGATGGAGGTGGACCTAGCAAAAGGCAGTCAACTGGTACACGTTATACCAAACGTCATGATGACTGTCAAGGACTTCTACAAACACGTACAAGTCTCTATCCTAACTAAGGGATATGAGAACTGGCAAAGTGGTGAGTCCAATTTATTAATCACTAGAAGCATGGTAGGAAGGCTCTCGAATACCCCAAACGTAGGCTTTGCCTACGAAATTTAAGGAGTCATCGACTACCTAGCAAGCCAAGGAGTACATGCCCTCCCAGGACATAGGTACTCAGCAGAGGCGCTACAAGGGCGCAGCTGGACTGTCCAGCCAACAAAGCTCTCCGCACCAACTCAACCTGAGGAGGTCATGAGCAGGAGCCTCCTTGATGGGAGCATCTCTCTACGGTTCGGAAGCTACAAGCCGACAGTAACGCCAAGAAGATCCTGCTACCTCCCAAGAGATGAGGAGGCATTCAATGATGAAGAGGAGCTCAGAACTCCTCATATACTGGCCATCCTGCTGAAGGAAGATAAAGAAGATAAAGAGGAAAGTGACGAGGAAAGTTACTTTCATCAGCTCTGCAAAGAGGGGTTCCCTGAAGGAGAAGGAGAGATGGAATACCCAATCAGAGCCCCAAAGTGGGATGTATATCCCGACGAGGACGAAGATCCTCCTGAAGGCAGAAGGGACGTGCTTTCCCAACAACCAGATGAAGTCTGGGACACACTAGGGGAGCCTAGTGGGAAGTATGACGACTATGTCAAATACAATCCCTCGAAGTCATTCTACTATGGCCCCCCCGAACCAACTGGATGGGGAGACGAAGATGATGAGAAAGAACCTGATAAGGAGGAACCAGCCAGCATACCTTCTGAGAGGCATAAGGAAGAAGATAACACTTGTCCCCCTCATAGTACTAATGTTATTGCAGTAGGCATTGAAGAGGAAGTACCAGAGATGGAGTATCCTGCCCTGTGAAAACTAGCCGAAAGGCTGTCTGAGAGGTTGTACACAAGTACACTAACCTCGGCAACATCTCCGAGTGGGCCGTACATGCCCCCCACAGATGCTTCAATGGAACCAGGACCCCCAGGTTACCCCCCTACGGCCAACACGACTCCAGCAATATCCAGAATAACAACGGAGTCTGGGCAGCGGAACCAACGAAGTTTCCAAAGAGGCTTCAACAATGAAAGGTGGACCCTACCGTCCGCACAGCAGAACGAAGGAGCCCTCTTGATAATACCCGAACAGCTCGGGCTATTTGAGGAAACATTTGCAAGATGGGAAACCATCACGAAGAACCATGTTGCCACGCAATGATTCACTGATGCGCGAGACAAGATTGAATACATGGAAAACCTCCTAGGGGAAACAGCCAGGCTTGCATGGGTGCAATGGCGTATGCTATATGGCACAGAATACCAAGCCATTATTGCAGCCGGAGGAGGAAGGGATGGCACTCAAAACATCCTTTCCCAGATGAGAAGGGTCTTCTCATTGGAAGATCCAGCCCAAGGTTCAACCTTGGCTGAAGACACGGCATACCGGGACTTGGAAAGACTTTCATGTACAAACATGAAAGATATCCTTTTATACATGAATGACTACCTCAGGTTAGCTACCAAAACTGGAAGGTTGTTTATAGGCACGGAGCTATCTGAGAAGTTCTGGTTAAAAATGCCGGGAGACATTGGCCGAAGAATGAAGGCAGCCTTCGATCAGAGGTATCCTGGAGTAAACATCGGGGTGATACCCAGGATACTATTCGCCTACAAATACTTGGAGGAGGAATGCAAAGACGCAGCATTCAAAAGATCCCTCAAGGATCTTTCCTTCTGCAGCAAGATCCCGATCCCAGGCTACTACACCACAGAAAAGAAGTACGGGGTCAGAAAGGCGAAGACATACAAAGGAGAGCCGCACGACACCCACGTGCGCATTGAGAGAAGGAAGCACCTTGTGCGCAACAGACGCTGCAAGTGCTACCTCTGCGGAGACATGGGGCATTTCGCCAGAGAATGCCCTAATGACAGAAAGAACGTAAAACGGGTTGCCATCTTCGAGCAGCTAGATGTTCCAGATAATTATGACTTAATATCTGTGCTGGAAGGAGAGGACCAGAGTGATGCAATATAAAGCATCTCAGAAGGGGAGGATCCTCAGAACCTCCACAACTCCCTCCGCCCACTCATACAAAATGAAGTCATATATGTTCTACAGGAACTCGAAGAAGAATACCAACCGCAAAAGGAAGGGTGCACTAGGCAGAACAACGGGCCAAGTTCCATTACCCCAACAACAAGTACTTCTCCCCTGGCACAAGAGGAGTACCCAGCAAAGCCCGTAGGAAAGGCGGTTCTAACCTCCGGAAGGGGCCCAGAGGAGAAACTACACTACCTCGCATTCAGCCTAGATGGAAAAACCTACCATCTTCATGATGAGGCACTACTGGCGCCCGAATCGATATATAAAAATCCCTATGTAATTATTATCAAGGGGATTTTCCAAGACAAAGGAGGACAGGTGTCCCTCATAGGACAATGGCTGTACCGCCCAAAAGAAGCACTCACAGAAGACGGGAGTCCAAGAGAATCCAGGGATACAAGGAAACTTTTCTATAATTTCCATACTGAGGTAGTCCCTGTAGAAAGCGTCATGCACAATTGTGTGGTTCACTACATCCCGCAGGGTGAGCAAGTACCAAGGTGTATAGAGTACCCGGGATTCATCATACAAGAGCTCTACGACCACACCAACAGAATTCTCAAGGACATAGCATGTGCAGACTCTGACAAAGAGCAGCACTTTGAAATCAAGCTGCTTATCAAGAAAACAAGGGAGCACCTAACAGGCTCCATGCAAGTCAGATGGCCAAAGGCTTGCAACACAGAACCCACAGCCTGACGACGGTGGGCACCGACACCAACACAACTGCGGATACTCAACAGCCTTTTCCGTCAAAGCGACTGGCCCCCAAGAAAGAAGAAAACACAAGACCTGACTTGGGCACTATGACTACATGGACCAATCTCTGAAGCCAACATCCACAAATGGTTCATGAACAAGAAAGCGCGAGTCAAGCAAATGCAGGCAATACCTACCATTGTCCCGTAGCAGGCGGAGCATGGTGGGAAGTATCATAGCTAATACAGCAAAGTAGAACCCTGCTGTATAGTACAGTAGCAGCTAAAGCTACGGAATAAGAAGTCAAAGACTAGCAAGAGGACGAGCCTAGCCAAAGGACGAGCTACCAGCCTATGACAGCGACGTCTTTTGGAGTCTTCTGTAAAGGCTATGCCTTAGGATATAAAGGTTATGCCTTAGGATAAGATATCTTTTGGAGTCTTCTATAAAGGCTACGCCTTAGGATATAAAGGCTACGCCTAGGACAAGACTTCCCTTGGAATCTTATGTAAAGGCTATAGGCCTACTCTAGTATAGGTTACTATTATGCTGATGTAAGCGCTTAGCTCATACCACCAACTGATGTGAGCGCTGACATCATCGTGCCCTCTATATAAGGGGCACGCCTCCATTGTAAATGATCATCCAAGTATCCAAGTATTGTAAGCAATCGTGTGAAATAGCAATAAGAATCCGAGAGTTTCTCCATATCTTCTCCTTATTTCTTGTTGCTACTTTCTTTCTTGAAAAGAGCTTCCGAGACCTCAAACACTTCGGCGAGCATCGCCGGCATTAGGAAGGTCGATTTCAGAAGTATAGTAGCTAATACAGGAAAGTAGAATCCTGTTGTACAGTATAGTAGTAGCTAAAGCTACGGAATAAGAAGTCAAAGCCTAGCAAGAGGACAAGCCTAGCCAAAGGATGAGCTACCAGCCTATGACAGAGACGTCTTTCGGAGTCTTCTGTAAAGGCTATGCCTTAGGATATAAATACTATGCCTTAGGATAAGATATCTTTTGGAGTCTTCTGTAAACGCTATGCCTTAGGTTATAAAGGCTATGCCTTAGGATAAGATCTCTTTTGGAGTCTTTTGTAAAGGCTATGCCTTAGGATAAGAAGGCTATGCCTAGGACAAGACTTCCCTTGGAGTCTTATGTAAAGGCTATAGGCCTACCCTAGTATAGGTAACTATTATGCTGATGTAAGCACTTAGCTCATACCACCAGCTGATGTGAGCGCTTACATCACCGTGCCCTCTATATAAGGGGCACGCCTCCATTGTAAATCATCATCCAAGTATCCAAGTATTGTAATCAATCGTGTGAAATAGCAATAAGAATCCGAGAGTTTCTCCATATCTTCTCCTTATTTCTTGTTGCTACTTGCTTTCTTGAAAAGAGCTTCCGAGACCTCGAACACTTCGGCGAGCATCGCCGGCATTAGGAAGGTCGATTTTATGGTATCAGAGCTAGCTAAAGATATGGCGGAGTAGAACCCCCAAGAGGTCAAGGTGCCAAGAGTGCGAGGTAAGGGTCGTAATTACCTAAATCCTGATCTTCACTACTGTGTTCAGATTTTGTGTTAAGAATTCATAAGTGCTATCTTTTTCCTTTGTGGTAATTTGCGGATCAGAATTAAGCATGGTTTTTACTGACTGGGAGAAGAGCTTTGTGTAAGGAAAAAGGACCGGTCCTAACTTGGCAGTGAAGGCGAGTGGCCGTGAGTAAGCCCAAGGGCACACCTGTATGATCCTGAAGCATTACTTTAATCTAGTAAGGAATTGCCTTGTTTAACCTAATACTGGAATTTATCCTTGGGAAATTGTGGTAACTATGAACTTTTTAGCCTATATGTCTGAAGCATGGGAAAAATCCATTCAGGAGGGGTATGAACATTCCCGAACCTCTAGCCTTGAGTATCTTGACCTTGCATTAGTAACAAAAGTTCCACCAACCAACTAGCTCATAATTTGTCTGTTATTTACTACAAAACCTGTATTGCATCAAGAATTAACTTAAAGAACTTAAAACAACTTTTCGAACTGCATCAAGCCCTCAGAAGACCAAAGGCTGCCAGAAGTCTAAGCAGCACCATGGAAATCCTAAGGGAATCCATGCAGGGGATACACGCCCAGGGGCCTCTGTACCTCGGTCCATGGACTTCTTATCGGATGAAAGTGATGACTGGCATGATCAGGTGGAAGACCCAAGAGGAACGGTTACTGCAGCACGAGATGATACTTCAGGACGAAGAAGCACAAAACAGCAGTACCTATCCTATCTAGAAAAGAGATAACTATCTCACGAAGGAGACAAATCTGCTCCCTCAGCAACTTGGCCTCCATCCCTCACGAGATGATCAAGAAGTGTCAGAAGTGAACAAGGAATCTGTACCTTCTTCAAAAGACAATGAAGAGACGGAACCTCTAGGTGAAAAGGAGCCACCACAAGCGATGCTAAGAAGGGAAGCACCAAGCATGACCAACTCTGAAGAGGTAACAAACCCCCGTGGTATGCTAAGTCAAATGATTATGCTCTTTATGCTAGAAATTGAAGACAAGCACCAAAGCTGCCCTCGCTACGAAAGGGAATCACTACGGCAACCCCACTGCGGGCAGTCCAAACAGATGATTAAAGAGCAGCACGGCTACATCTCATGGTGTGAAGAGGAGATCGCCCGGCTATAAGAAACGCCGCAAGATCCGGACACTGCAAAGCTGAAAAAGGCCAGGAAAAAGAAGAAAGATACTCCTACACCTGCTATGACAAATCAAGAACCAGGAGGACCGAGAAAGGTCACAGAATCCGACATTCCAGAAGGGGTTGTGTTTAACCCCCTTCCAGATAAAGGAGGCATCCATGCCTTTGGTAAGAAGAAGGAATGGGATACCCTAGGGGAACCCAGTGGTAAGTTTGATTATTATGTCCGATACTCACCACCCCCATCATTCTACTTGCCTTTTGCCAAGGCCAATGAAGCTACTGGCTGGAACGATGATGAAGGATCGGCTGAAGGAAAGAAACCTGCCAACTCCTCTATAAACAATGAAGCAAATGCCCCGCAGGACGATACAGCAATGGAAGCTGAAATACTCCGTCTGGAGGAAGTCAGCCACGGAGAGGTCAAAGAGGGATATCAACCTCAGATACTGTTTCCTGCGAAAAGCACCAATCCCCCAAGCAAATCTTCACAAACTAAAGTCCTTCAAGACAAGGAGGCATATCACCTTCGACCACAAGAAGAGAGGGACAAATGCCAGGGGAAGAAGCTGAGGAAAAAGAAAGTACTGCATTGCTTCAACTTAAATGAAGAAACCTACAATTTGGCTGATGAGGTAATGCTTTTCCCTAACGCAAAGAATGAAAATCCTTATGTCATGATTATTAAGAAGATTTTCCAAGACAAGGATAGCAAAATATGCTTTACTGGGCAATGGTTATACCGCCCGAAAGAAGCACGCCTGATTGATGGGAGTACAAGGAGATTCAGGGATACTAGGGAACTCTTTTATAGTTTCCACACTGATATAATCCCTATAGAATCTATCATGCACAAATGTGTAGTTCATTACATCCCACGAAACAAGCAGCTGCCACTCCGCACAAAGCATCCTGGATTCATTGTGCAGGAAATTTATGACTACACTCTGAAGATTCTAAAGGACCTAGTGTCCAATGACTATGACATGAAAAAGCAATGTGAAATTGGGCTCCTGATCGAAAGGACAACAACACTACTGGGCAAACACCCAGAAGCCTTCACCAATCCAGAAGCCTTCACCAATCCGGCTAGCAGCTTGCAGAACACTCACAACACCAAGGCGAAGCATCTACACTCCAACGCAACAACAAGCGGAAAGATCAGCAGCACAGGAGAAGAAAACTTCCCACAAAGGAGTACATACTGCATGCACCAAACAAGGCAAAAGGTGAAAATCCATTGCCCCAAATGCAAGCTTATACAGGAGCAACGATATTATATTGCATGGTGCGAGGGAGAAATTGAGCGACTGATGAAAGAAGTCGAAGGGAGAGCACAGGAGTTAGAAGCAGACCTGCACAAACACTATAATAAACAGGAAGAAAAATTGGCAGCAGGACTAGCGGAAGAACAAGAACATACCAATGTTCTATTCCAAGCAAGTGCAATAGACAGAGCAACCCAGCTCAACTCAGAACCAAGAATGGTAAACAACATGCTCTACAGTATGCTTATTGTACTTGAAATACCAAATCTTCCCAGGTTCCAAGTACAAGCAATACTAGACACAGGAGCTACCACGTTGTATGATCCGCATCGGTACCACCTGAAGCCACTGGAGCCAAGTTAATGCATCGTACAAGTCAACGGAGTCAACTCTCAACAAATGACGAACAGGAGACTCAAGTAAGGAAAGATGTACATCGGAGATTGCAGCTTCCAAATCCCCTGCACATACAGTTTCCAAATGAAGCCAGGGAATGGAATCCAATTCATTATTGGATGCAACTTCCTGCGAACTATGCATGGGGGAGTACGTATACAAGGTAATACGGTTACCTTTCATACTACCCCTGTGCAAGCGGAGAAGGCCACAGCTGTGGACAATCTGGAAGAGGCCCTAGTACCAGCAGACGGCACCCCACTGTACAACGCCACTACTCATAGTAGGCAGAGCGTGGTGGGAAGTATAGCTACCACTGTCCCGTAGCAGGCCGAGCGTGGTGGGAAGTATAGCTACCACTGTCCCGTAGCAGGCGGAGCATGGTGGGAAGTATAGTAGCTAATACAGGAAAGTAGGATCCTGTTGTACAGTACGTAGCAGCTATAGCTATGCAATAAGAAGTCAAAGCCTAGCAAGAGGACGAGCCTAGCCAAAGGACGAGCTACCAGCCTCTGACAGCGACGTCTTCTGGAATCTTCTGTAAAGGATATGCCTTAGGATATAAAGGCTATGCCTTAGGATAAGATCACTTTTGGAGTCTTCTGTAAAGGCTACGCCTTAGGATATAAAGGCTATGCCTAGGAGAAGACTTTCCTTGGAGTCTTATGTAAAGGCTATAGGCCTACCCTAGTATAGGTAACTATTATGCTGATGTAAGCGCTTAGCTCATACCACCAGCTGATGTGAGCGCTTACATCACCATGCCCTCTATATAAGGGGCACTCCTCCATTGTAAATCATCATCGTTAAGTATCCAAGTATCATAAGCAATCGTGTGAAATAGCAATAAGAATCTGAGAGTTTCTCCATATCTTCTCCTTATTTCTTGTTGCTACTTTCTTTCTTGAAAAGAGCTTCCGAAGACCTTGAACACTTTGGCGAGCATCGCCGGCGTTAGGAAGGTCGATTTCAGATTCACATCTTTTACAACCCACATAGTCCTTGGTTCTTGGTTTGGAAGCAATTTGCTTAGCTTTACATCCATCCCAAGGTATCATTTCCAATACATCTGTGGGGCAAGCTCGTACACATTGAGTGCACCCTATACATCTATCATAAATTTTTACTAAATGCAACATTGGATTTGTAAATTCAAGTTTTGAACATAAGAATTTTTTATCTGGTTCATAGTAATTGAATCATATATTTATATTATAGATTATAGATACTAGATGAAATGGTGGTTTATCAAATTTTTGAATCCCTATCTAAACTAAAAACTAAACTAAAGATAGATTAATATTTCTACTATAATTATACTATAATATGTCTTTATTTATATGTATATGATTATTTTATATTTATTTTTATTGCAATTAATTATTCAACAGATTCAATTGATTAATAAAAGTTGATTTTCTATTACAATGGATTGCCGAAAGAATAGCTAGCCCAATAGCTGCTTCAGCGGCTGCAGTAGCCATAACAAAGATTGAGAAAATGTCTCCTTTTAATTGGCGACTATCAAATAAATCAGATAATGTTACAACATTAATATTAACTGAATTTAGTATAAGTTTAAGACAGTTATAACCATGTTTTTACTTGTGATCAATCCACAAATACCAATCGAAAATAAATATACACTCACAAAAAATACATGTTCAAACATCATTGACTAATTGCTCATCAAATTTTGATATGAACAAAAATTCAACTAGATTTCCTTGACTGGAATAGAATAATTACAAAACAAAAGAAGGTATTAGCAATAGATTTAACCAAAAATCTTTCTCTTTTTTATTTGATTTAGAACTTTTCTTTTACTTCTAATTCTAAGTATTTTTATTGATGAACCATAGTAATTGCACCTATTAAAGAAATTAGAAGAATTATCAAAATAAGTTCAAATGAATGATAAACAAATCCAAATTTGTTGAACATTAATTATTAAGTCATGTTCTATAATCTGGTTTGATCTAGTAGTCCAAATAATTCTGCACCATGATGTGTCTGGGATAGTAGTAATTAGTGAAAAAAAATACTTGTAGAAATCACTGAAGTAACTCCATCCCCAATGGTCCAAAGATGGGAATCATTGGAATATTTTGAACTCTTCATGAACATTATAGCAAATATGATTAAGACATTTATGGCTCCCACATAAATAAGGAGCTACACAACAGCTACAAAATAGGAGTTTGATGGAATATAGAATAAGGATATACAAAAAAGAATGCATCCCAATGAAAAAGCAGAAAAAATGGGATTGGTAAGTAATAACACTCCCAAACCCCCTAATATAAGAACTGATCCCAAAAATTTTACAAGAATACCATGTATTAGTCCAAGCAAATCCATTATGTATAATGTATAAAATAAGAGATAAAGATATTTCATGACCTTACTAAATGGTCCAGGAAAAAGGTTACTCTATTTTTTTTCTTGTATCTTGTATATGATACATTCCTAATTTAAATTTTATCTTCATGTATTATGGATTAATGTAGATAAACTTATTGGACCAATCCTATCCTATTTGTTTTTAGGCTAAAAGAAAAAAGTAGTTCAAATATTCAAAATCATCACCAAAATCTATTTTGAGTTTAAATTAAAGAATAATTGTCAACACCAAGTGGTTATAATTAGTATTTGTATTTACTCACCAAACAAAACAAAAGAAGCTTGGATTTCTTATATTAAAACAAAATTTTAGTAATTAGTAATCATTCTTAAATCAAGTGGTTTATCCTTGTCTATTTGGATTTGAGTCAAATTCAGAACTATTTGAATTGTGTAATATCCAATTACTGACATCGGCAACCATCCCAAGGAAATTTGATTATAATTCAACTCGTGAAGATCATAAGTAAAAAGTTCATATTCTTTGGTCATTGATAAACAGTTTGTTGGACAATACTCGACACAGTTACCACAAAATATACAGAACCCAAAATCAATACTGTAATTAATCAATTATTTTTCTTTACTCTTTTTTTCTAATCTCCAATCAACAACAGGTAGATCTATGGGACATACACGAACACATACCTCACAAGCAATACATTTATCAAATTCAAAGTGAATTTTGACCGCGAAAATGCTCTGATGTGATTGGTTTTTTATAAGGATATTGAATAGTTACAGGTAAACGATTTGTGTGGGATAAGGTAATTATAAAACTTTGACCAATGTACCTTGCAGCTCATTCTATTTGTTGACCGTAATCTATGAACCCAGTCACCATAGGGAACATATTGTATATCCATGAATAAATTGATGTTTCTTTTTCTTGTTTGAGAGAGGCTAGTAGAATATCATTATTTTTTACTTATAGTGAAACAAGTTGTAAAGAAGTTGTCAATAAGAGATTACCATGAGATAGGTAAAAGAAATTTCCATCCAAGATTTAATAGTTGGTCCATTCTCATCCTAGGTAAAGTCCATCTTGTTGTGATAGAAATGAACAGAAACAAATAAGCTTTAACTAATGTAATAAAGATAGCAATTGGAATTCCAAAGACTGCAACCATTTTCTTTTTTACGAAAAGTTTAGGATGGAATATGTATGGAATAAATAAAGTCCACCCTCCTAAGTAAAGGACTATTACAAATAGTGAAGAAACTAATAGATTTAGGTAAGAAGCAATGTAAAACAAACCACATTTGATACTTGAATATTCAGATTGATAACCTGCTACTAATTCTTCTTCTGCTTCTAGTAAATAAAAAGGTAATCTCTCACATTTTGCTAGAGAAGAAATTAGGAAAACTATAAACCCTATGGGTTGATGCCACAGATTCCACCCCCCAAAACTGTATTTTGATTGTGCCTCAACTATATCAACTGTACTTAAACTGTTAGATAATCATAGTCGATAATAACATCACTGTTCGCATTGCTATTCCAAAATCATACATGAGACCTCAGCTTCATTCGGCTCCTCTATGGTTACAACTAAATGTAAGGACAGGTATTATTATCATCTTTGTAGGGAAATAGAAGAATAAAGATACATAACATAGTCCTAAACTAGACCAAAAAAATTTTGTTTGCTAGGATAACAAAAAAGCACTTCCGAATTGATATCATCCCTTAGAATTCCAATTTTTTCTTGTTTAGTAATAACTTAATCTTTTTAATAAAATACCCATTATATCAATTAAGGAATTAGATACTAGTTCATAAATCATGATAAGAATTCCATATGTATATGTATGGATGGCGAAAAAAAGAAATAAGGATTTTTTTTTATTATTCATTTTTTTTTTATTCTATTGATTATTTTTTTTTATTGTATTATTGTATGTGTTCCATTTCTTTTGTTCCTATCTTCTTTCTGAGAACTCAAAATAAAAGGAAGCTACTCTAAAAAAAAATAAAGGATTAATTTGTTCTTGCTAGTTATTTCTTTAATCATTGAGTAAGAGCATACTCTAAATCGGAATTGTGCGGGAGTACTGCTTAATCATTTCTACCAACTTAAAGCCTTGTTATGATTCATTTTATGTATTTAATTTTTGATACTTGAGATTTTCTCTATTACTAATCTTTTGTGTACCTTAGTGTTCCTAATCGTCCACTAAGTTTCGATTGATCCCCGGTATGGTAATACATACAAGACAGTAGTAGAAACTTCATACGATTGATCTTTTGCACCCACTTCAAGATATGATAACACTAATCTAATCAAAGAATCTCAATCTTGGGGTAAACGTTGTAAACCATTTATGTTTATTTTCACTTTATTCTTGTACATAGGGAATGAGATTTTGTCTTCTTACTATGAATTTTTATGCTATTTTGTTTCACTCATATAACTATCAGCTTTAACTCATCACCTCGAATGATAAATAAAAAGAGAATATCTATTCAATATATTTAAGGTCTTTTCTTTCATTTTTTTCCTTATTTCTAGTAGAGAGGGAAAAGCTCATGTTCAAGGAATCGCATGTAGAGATATTGATAAGACACATAGAGTTAATGATATTTCATAACCAATAAATTAAGCAGTAGCTTGTATACAACCCAAAAAAGGATATTTATTATTTGATCCATATCCTGACATAAGAAGCCCAATAGGCGCAATACTTGAAATAGCGATCCATGAAAAAAACCTATATTGAGATCAACTAAAACAAGGTGATACCCAATAGGAATTACTAAATAATTTAGTAAAATTGATATGACTGCTATAGATGGCCCAATACTAAACAAACGAATATTCCCTCTAGATGGTAAGAGGTCATCTTTAAATAGTAGTTTGGCCCCATCCGCTAGAGCTTGAAGAATTCCCAATGGACCGGCATATTCCAGCCCAATACGTTGTTGTATGGCTGTGGAGATTTCTCTTTCTAACCACACAATTACCAGTATCCCTATTATGATTCGTAATATAAGGGTCAAAATAGGGAGAAATAGCCATATGAATCCATAGACTTCTTTTAAGGATTTTGAAGAAAAAGAATTGATAGATTGGAATCAATTATCATTTCAACAATCAACTTCTCCCATAATGATATCTATACTACCTAGTATCATCATGATATCAGCCAATTTCATTCTTTTTAACTAGTTGGGGAAGAATTTGCAAATTGATGAAACCAGGTGGACGAATTTTCCATCTCTAGGGAAAAACACTATTATCTCCTATCATATAAATTCCTAATTCTCCTTTTGGGGCTTCTACTCTCATAAAATGTTCTTGTTTCGACAATTCCAAATTGCATGAAGGTTTTTTTACTAATGAATCTATATGCAAAATGATTCCATTCATAATTTCTTGTTCTATCAAAGTGTCAGACTTCCAAATTTTCATAGGGCCCCCTGGGAATCCCTTCTACAACCTATTGAATAATTTTTATGGATTCTATCATTTCACCTATTTGTATTAAATAACATACTAATGATTCTCCCTCTTTTTGCCATTGGACTTCCCAATCAAATTCATTGTAACACTCCTAATGATCAACTTTACGAAGATCCCACGGGATTCCAGAAGCTCTTACCATTGGTCCTGATAAACACCAATTTATTGCTTCCTCCCCACCAATAATGCCCACCCCTTCAACTCATTCTAGAAAAATGGGATATCGCATAATAAGTTTTTATATTCAGCATCTCCTCTTAGAAAATAATCACAGAAATCCAAACAATTATCTATCCAGCCCTGGGGCAGATCAGCAGTTACTCCTCCGATATAGAAATAATTATGCATTGTTCGCATACCCATAGCAGCTTCGAATAAATCATATAGCAATTCCCTCTCTCTGAAAATATAGAAAAAGGGAGTCTGTGCATCAATATCTACCATAAAAGGTCCAAACATAGTAAATGAGAAGCTATATGACTCAGTTCTAGCATAATTACTCTTATATGGCCAGCCCTTTTGGGTACTTGAACATTTTCCAATTGTTCTAGCACATTTACCATTTTTGCCTCTGTGAACATGGTAGCTAAATAATCCCAATGTGTTACATAAGATAGATATTGTATAATTGTTTGGTTTTCTGCTATTTTTTCCATTCCTCTATGTAAATAGCCCAAAATGGGTTCACAATCAATAACATCTTCACCATCGAGAGTAAGGATTAGTCGAAGAACAACATGCATTGATGGATGGTGAGGACCCATATTAACTAATATAAAAAATGCAAATGAATCTTGAAATTAACGAGTTTGAGGCTCTCGAATACCCAACTACCCAATTAATCTCTTATAACGTACTCTATTTTTCTTTGACAAATAAGTTAGCAGTCTTTGACATTTTCCCAGAATTTTTCGTAGACCTCTTTGCTACAAAAAATCTTTTTTGTGCAATTCTAAATGTGAAGCAAGTCTCCGTATCTTATTGGTGAAACTAAATACTTGAAATTCAACATATCCCCTATTTTTCTATTTTTCTTCTTCTGGAATGACTGAGATGGATGAATTTTTTATCATAAATTTCTTTAATCTTTTTCTTTCTTTTTCATGGATTTTATCAATAAGGAAAAATAAGAAAAAAATTCTTATGCCAATCATTTAATCTGGTAGAGACAAAAATTTGGATTTATTCATGTACTATCTTTTTACTTATGCAAAATCCAAATTCAATTTGGATATTGATAGAAAAGGAAATTTCTGCATTCATGAAAGAGAATGAGTTTTTTGTATCTAAAAAGATTTTGCACATTTCTTTCTAGATCCAGTTGAATGGATACAAATATGCTACTAAATCTGTATCATGTAGTAGAATCTAATACACATATATTTCTGCTTTTATCTACCTACTAGATATGTCGTGTATTTCTTATATGAATAGGTAGGAAATATACCATTAGATAATTCCGAATCATGGATACATATGTATCCTTGCCATACTAATTGACTGCCATTATTGGTAACAAACCAATAACGATTCATACATGTTAAATCCTCTAATCGGTAATTGGGCCAAAGAAACAATTTAAATTTAGTGAAATTATTTATATCTCTATTAAGATTCTCATTCCAAAATTGTCTCTTCTTTTTTATGTTGTTTTTATTATAAAATACTGTATTTCTATCCACAACATTACAATTCTAGGAATTAAAACAAATTGGAATTCTCAATTCTCTGCGACGTCTAGGAGATAGAATATTTTTCGAAACAAAAAAATCATAATTATTTTTGTCTCCACTCACAAGCATACTGTCATATCATCGAATGGATCTATCTAAACTTTGCTTACCAACAACGCATCTTTTTTTATGTATTTTCCATTAGTTTGGTTTTTATCGATCAATGAAATAGCTATAGTTTGATATATAATAAATTGCAATTTTACACCCCTTTTTAAAGATAGACGAATTGGTTCGACAATGAATATTCCTTTTTTTATCAGTTCTTTAATAGTTATATGCTTTCTAAGCAACATTACATCCAGATGCATCTCCCTCCAATGAATCGAGGATATAGCAATTTCCTTTATATTTATCAGTCAAACTAGGAGACAATATACCTCGACATTATTCAGTATTCTTTGATCCAAAGAGTCATTCCATTTTAATTAAAAAAGGAAATAATTTTTTTGAAAAAAATATAGTTCGCCTTCCTTCTTTTTTTTGGTTGTTTTTCCTTTCTATATTTTTTTATTTTAATTTCTGATTTTGTGTAATTCTCTTCAGCATCTTTTTTTTGTTTTATTTTCGTAGGTCTGATCTAACATTTCCTTGGCCTTGTTGTTCCTTTTTTTCTTGGTTGGAATTTTTGAATTCAAGATATTCTTTTTTATTAGATGATCTAGGAAGATTCTTATTCTTTTTTTGACTACATTAATGTCTTCAGATTGACTAATATTATCATTTCTATGAAAAATCCAAAAAAAGTAATTGAATTGGTATGATTCGTGATTTCATCCTATATGCATTAACAAGTAGTCCACATTCTCGGAGGAACCAATATTTTGTATTTGATATGCTATGATATAACCTTTCTTGATTTTGATTCATTCCCATCTAATCAAGAAGAATTCTACAATCCAAAAATTTTCTATCCATATTTTGATCCATATCAATAATATATCCTTCCTCTAGGTAATCACTAATAACTATACTTACCAATATATAAAATGATTCGAGTTTAATAGTATTGAAATTATATGGAATTTCCTGGTTCTCGTTTACTTTTAATGTTGGTCCATAAATATATGAGTCTTCCCTATTCCTATAATTCATATATTCATGTAATAAAAGATCATATCTGTAGTATTTTTTTGATTTTTCTTTTTGACTCTTCAATGAATGCACCTTATAATATTCTTGTTTCATGTAATAAATTAATTGGTCTTTTTCTTGTTTATACTAATCCAATTTTATTGAGTCTTTATTTTGCAGGATATGGCATTTATTGACTTTATTTATTTTATTTCGTCCTTTTTGCAGTACTAATCGAGACCATTTGGTGTAAGATAAATTGTATTGATAATGAACCTTTAACCAATTTTTCCATTCACTCATTTTTAGACTTATCAATTTTCTTATACTTTGATTTGGCATCAAGTATTTCTTGTGCTATACAATAATTCTTAATTGTATCCCCAATTAATGGATAAGTTCTGTCATATTGATATACAAATCTCAAGTAAGACTTATTAAGTAATTGGGTCTGTGATAATATATAAAATACATATGCTTGAGACAAGTAGTATAGGTTCTTGTAAGAAATATTTGAGTTATTATTACTAATTTGAATAATATTAGTATTAGAAAATGATTTTTTATAGTCCAAATAAAATTCATTGTATTTTGATTGATTTGACCCATGTAAATGATGGATTTATTGATATTTTTTTTATTCAAGAAAAGTTGTACATTGATCCCGAAAATATTAATGGTACATAGAAAAATATTAATATATATATTATATATGTTTTCAATGAAAAATTTCATAAAATAATGTGATTTATGTATTAATTGGATATATTGTCTTTTGAGCATCTGCCAAATATCTTTATGCAATTGCAATTTTTTATCATCACAAATTAGAACTATTTTTTATTGTCTTTTGTGATTTGTTCTATTTGATTCGTTCTTGTGAGAGTCCTATCAGCAAGGTCTTTCATTTTTTTTTCTATGAGTGAATAATTTGTCCAACCCATAGACTGAATTTGAGTGGTTGATTTATAAGTAATTTTATTACTCGATTTGTAATCTTTGCTCTTTTAATTCGGTTCATAAACTTTCATTTTACTCAATCCAAATAAGAATAAGAAGATTGGATTGAGTTTTTTCAATTCTCTCATTATCCATTTTCTAACTACTTTGATAGTCCATCCTATTTTTTTTTCCTAACTTTCAAAACTTTCAGAAACTATTTTATTATTTCTTTGAAAACTCTTAAAATTAGAAAAAATTTCTTTTTGTTTTTCAAATTTTTGTTTTGAGTTCTTTATAAATGGGTTCAAAAAAAGAAGGTCATTTTTAGGCATAACTGAAGGGAACTTCCGCTTCCATTCCCCATATTGTTAAAAAAACAAAAATTGTCTTTTTTTTCTTGTTTTTTCATTAGATTCCTGTCATCAGATAGGACCTTAGACTTTTGTTAAGGTTTTAGGTAGAAAGGAAATAGAATCTTTATCTGAATACCGTCTGTTAGCTAATCCTTGGGAAATTCTATTTCTAATAATTGAACACCATTATAGGTGCATTTAATATGCATTTCTCTATTCTAGTCTTTCAAATCCTCGCCCCACTCCGAGAATTGAAATAATAACATATGCCCAATATTTTTAGCTATTATCAAAGAAGGCAATAGAATATATTTTCTAAGAAAAGATTGGGTTATTAACATCAAACCCCTTATTGTTTGAACAAATATAATGGCATCCCAAATTTCAGATATTACTATCCATATTTCCTCATTTTTTGGCTTTTTTTTCCACTTTTTCTTTTGTTTCTTCCTCGAAAATTTGCAATTCTGGTTCTCTTCTTAACCAATTTCTGAAAATGAGGTTTCTCATTTTCAATATATCAAAAGAAGAGACAGGAAATGTTTTGTCTATTGGATCCAAAAAAAGCAAAGAATGTATATTTGCTTGAAACATTTCCCAAGTAACGGTTTTATGTCTTTGAGCATGCATGGGTCCTTTGATTATATCCCAATGAAAATCAGACTATTGTGAGTAACGTGTATCAAAGCTAGTTCTTTATCTTCATCACTATTATCATTATTATCAATATCACTAATATTAATAGTATTAGTAGAGTTATCTGTAGTAGTCAAATTTTCATTATCAATATCATCAGTATAAATTACCACACGTTTTACTCTTCTTGAATGAATCCTAGGATCTTCCATGATTCTTCTTTAGTTTGTTTCTGCTCTTCTTCTAAATCTAAATCATCGGTCAATTTATATGACCATCAAGGAACCTCTTTACAAATTTCTGCTATTCCATCTTCTATTTCATCTTCTATTCCAATAGATTTATTTTGAATTGTTATTTGGTCATTTACATTTCTATCAGCTGTAATTCCTTCAAATCGAAAAGATTTTTCTTGACTTTCTGAATTAAGTGTTTTTTGTTCTGGTAATCCAAATAATAAAGAAAATTTGATCAAGGTCAAACTATGTGCAAGCTCAAATGAAGATTTACCAATTGAGTTAAAGTAGTTACCAATATAAGTCACTACTAATTTCTCAATGAATGTATTCTTTTGATGTTCAAATTCTCGGTAATCATTATAATCATTAATATAATTAAAAATTATATCTTTAATTTTATCGATTTTATTTTTCCAAGTTTCTATGGAAAATTTTTCCTTTGTGGAAAATAGAAAATCATTTTTGATTGCATGTGAATGTAATTTTTTTTTATTGTCCTGCGATATGGTCCATTCAAAAGAGGATCATATGCTTTGTGCAAACATTTTTGTTCATTTTCATCCTTGTACAATCTGGTTCTTTTTTCGATCATATCTAGAAAAGAGTTTTCTAGAACTTTTATTCTACTTAGTAATTCATTACTCAAGTTGTACTTTTTTTGTTCATTGGTATAAACCCAATGATTATACAGGTCTTCATGGGATAGTTTTTCTATCATGTACAAAAAAATTTTCCGTTCTAACATTTCCAAAAAAATCGATAAACCGGGCGGGTATGTAAAAATATTTTTTTTCCATCACTTGGACATGTATAAAAAAAATATTGTGAGATCTCATTTCGTACAACATTTTCAAATCAATCATTTTTATATATCGCAATGGACAATTCCATCATTTATAATCAAAAAGAAAATTCACAAGAGATTTTTTGTATATTAAATAAGTCTTTTCTTTTTTATCTTCTTTAAGTCTTCCCAATTGCCAATTAGCTTGATGGGTATCAAGATAAGAATCTTCGTAAACTGGGCTATCTTTATAGCATGTCTCTTTAAAGTGAAAGTAGAATTCATCCTTTGTTTTTCCTTTCCATTTGCTCGGATCTCTTCTGTTTCATTTATTTTGTCCGGATCCTTCTTTTCTTCTGAAGAAAAGGAAGGGTCATCTTTGATGGATCCCTCTTGTTCCTGTTTAGTCTCCCTCATTTCGGAAGTTGTTTCTACATCACTTTCTTCCTCACTTTCTCCCTCTTCTTCCATTTCTAAGGTTTCTTTCAGTTTCTTAGTGACAATAGGCAACGACATTTTGCCTAAATAGTAGACACAGGTGATAAATAATAGAATACTAAAGATTCAAGCCATAGAATTTCTCAATTCTGACACAAGGTACTTATTAGGTCGAATAGAATGATTTTGCTGTATCTAGAATAATACCAATCCAACCCATTTCATGAATAAAATGTGACCAATTAACCAACCAAGGAAACTACTTGTTACAAATAACATCTTGTTGTTTCATCGAAACATATAAATGTTGACTACTCTGTCTAATGTTGAACTTGGTAAAATGAAATGGTTGAATAATTGAAAAATTAGATTATTCAAGAATACACATTGAATGTTGAGATTATGCATTGAATTTTTGGTAGTAGATCCATAATCAAAAAAGTTTTTTTGATTATTCTAGAAGAAATGAAACAAAAGATATGGTAGAACTAGGACAATTATTGTATGAGGTCTACCCAATGCTAGATGCAGAGGTGCATAATAGATCGATATGAACATCATGAGCTGCCCCATAATAAAACCTGTTGTTGCTGATACCTCCTTCTCCATTCCTTCTTCCATAACCCGAGCTCGTAGAAGGAAGAGATAAGAGGGCCCTATGGAGAATGTTGTCAGAAATCCATAATAGAGTCCAACCACAATGACCGAATTTATTATCTTCATGCATAAGGATAATAGATTACCTAGTGGAAAAGATTTCAAAATCATCACAAACCTCCCCTTTTTCTTTTCTATTGCAATTTCTCAATTATTATATGATGATTTCTTAACTTTCGATATATAGGGACTATAAATGACATCTCTTATTGTCAATGATACCTTCTTCAATTGAATGACATCTCATCTCTTATGTCCCTGACACCAAAGGGATATTAAATGAATGGAATTGGGATATAGATGGAATATAATAAAATAGAGCCACTTTGAGGTTCCCTATGAAATGAGGCATGGAACGGAGCCACTACGAAGAAGTTTCAGGAGTTAGAAAGGAAGCTTCGGATTCATATATTGTTCATGGGTTGAGAATGGAAGTTGAACTCTATGAGGTTGAATCTCCCATTGTTCCTCAGTAGCTTCATGGTAGAGCAGTTGGCTATTAACTGACTGGTCATAGGTTCGAATCCTACTTGGGGAGATTTGATTAATTCCTAATTCAAGAATGAAGAACTGAATGAAATAAATAAATAAAGGGCTTGCTTTGACCATTAGGAGTAGGTAATCCATTCCCTGTCTTTGTTTCTATTGCATTCTTTCTCATCATACCCCATTCTTATGATATTTGAGAATCACCATCCTCGGTGTAGATCCAGGATAATCCCTTGTAAATAGCCAATTAAGAATTCTCAGATGATGTACTAGTAGTGCATCAAAGATGTAGTCATCGATTCTCCCGATAGGCCACAATTACCGCTAGCAAACATATTAATGACAATGATGAGGAACACATTTTAGCTATGCTACTAATACTTGTATACTTGTACTTGCTCTACCCATTTTGACAAAAGACCCATAGTTCAATAGCTTTGTGTCTTCTATGCCGATCATGATTTTCCTACTCCTAGAGGTACAGGAAAGGTCCTTCCTTTAGACTCATATTGTTCATGGGTTGAGAATGAGAGTTGAACTCTATGAGGTCGAATCTCCTGTTGTTCCTCAGTAGCTTGGGAAAGATCAGTCTGTTATCCCTAGTTGAACTCATATTTTCCACAACCCTTGGAACATACTACAGCCCCAGGTGGCGAAGAGCCGACATCAAGGTGCCAAACCTTCCTGTCGATGTGAACTCTTGGGGAAGATCAGCCTGTTATCCCTATAGTAACTGTTATCCATTAAGTGATGGCCCTTCCACTCGACACCATCGGATCACTAAGGCCGACTATCATCCCAGCTCGATGGGTGAGTCTTGTAGTCAAGCTCCCTTCTAGCTTTGCACTCGAGGGCCAATCTCCGTCCGGCCCAAGGAAACCTTTGCATGCCTTCGTTACCCTTTGGGAGGCCTACACCCCATAGAAACTGTCTACCTAAGATTGTCCCTTGGCCCGTAGGTCTAGACACAAGGTTAGAATTCTAGCTCTTCCAGAGTGGTATCTCACTAATGGCTCAAGCCCCCCCCCGGAAGGAGGCCATCTTTGTTCTCCACCTAAGCTACGCAGGAAAGGCCCAAAGCCAATCCCAGGGAATAGTAAAGCTTCATAGGCTCTTTCTATCTAGGTGTAGGTAGTTTGCATCTTCACAGACATGTCTATTTCATCGAGCCTCTCTCTAAAATAGTGCCTAGATTGTTATTCCTTTCGTGTGGGTCAAAACTTTCCCGACAAGGAATTTTTCTACCTTAGGACAGTTATAGTTATGACCACCATTCATTGGGGCTTCGGTCACCAGCTACCCTGTCATTAGGTCACCAACTTCCTTGACCTTCCGGCACTGGATAGGCATCAGCCCCCATACATGGTCTTACGAGTTTGCGGAGACCTGTGTTTTTGGTAAACACTAGCCTGGGCCTAGTCACTGTGACACCCTTTGTGAGGAGGCATCCATTCTCTCAAA
>RXID01021907.1:46313-53813 GCA_005019695.1 Trichopus zeylanicus subsp. travancoricus
GCATTTTGTCACTTGCTACGCCCTTCCTCATCTCCGGGTGCCTAGGTATCCACCATAAGCCTTTCCTCGTTTGAACCTCGCCATTAACGTTAAGGCTATGCCATCCTAAGGTGCTGCTAATGCTAAATGGAAGGATCTTATCAACATCCATGAATGAGAAATCATAGATTGAACTACTAGATCAGAAAAATTGGGTGCTATCATAGTATCAGCTAAGTTCATGGGCTGGAGATAAGCGGACTCGAACCGCTGACATCCACCATAGGGTAAACCACTGCCTCTCAGGCCTCCCCGACTGATTCTACCATAGAGGCCAACGATAGACAATAACTCTGCCCCGAACATAGCTTACAACTTTCATCATACTGTGCTCTCCAAAGAGCAACTCTTCTTAAAAGATGCTGAGTTGGAGTCCCATTCTAAGGATTCTTGTGGTTCCGGAGAATCCAACTACAGGAGAATAGGAACGGAGAGCTCCCCCCCCCCTTTTTCTTCCAACTCTTTGGTCTTAAGAATGCTGATTTTAAGAATGACTGATTGCCCTTCTCTAACCCTTACTGCCCAATTGGAGAGCGGACAGCTAATGCATTCCACTTATTGAACAGGGTCTATGGTCGGTCCGTGACACCTGGATGCTGAAGGTGTCCTTAGGGTGATCTCATAGTTCCTATGGGGTGGAGACGATGAGGTCAGTCCATGGATTTTCCTTCCTTTTGCCAAATTTCACTCAAAGGGTTGAAGGGAGATAGTGCATCAAGCTATTCGCAAGGGCCAACTTGATCCTCTTCCCCAAGGATCCTAGATGAGGGAACCCTAGGAGATCCGCCGACTCCAACTCTCGTCCATGTATGATCCATACTAGATCTGACCAATTGCCCATCCTACCTCCTCTACGTTCTTGACAACCCATCTTTTTGTCTCAGTAGAGTCTTTTGGTGGTATGCTTCAGTCCTCTTCCTCATTACTTAGAAAAAGTGAGCCACCAGTTCAGGTACAAGATACTATCATTACCGCCTAGACAATTAGACATCTAACCCATAATCGCAACAACCCAATTGCAAGAGCGGAGCTCTACCAACTGAGCTATATCCCCCCGAGCTAAGTGGAGTATGCATGAAAGAGTTAGATGCCTCTTCTATCCTTTTCCCTGGCGCAGCTGGGCCATCCTGGACTTGAACCAGAGACCTCACCCATGAAGTAAATCATCACACCTACAATCCAACCAATTGGGAGAGAATCAATAATTCTTCTTTGGGAGTGATTCATCCTTCCGGAACATAGCATACAGCTCTCCATTGTACTATGCTCTTCAAGTGTGCTTATGTTCTCCCTTACCATGGCAAATCTTTGTGAAATAACTCTGATGGGAAGAAAAAAGAAGGCGTTAAGAGACCCTCCTGGTCCAACCCTAGACACTCTAAGATCCTTTTTCAAACTTGCTCCCATTTCGAGTCAAGAGATAGATAAATAGACACATCCCATTGCACTGATCAGGGGGCACTCATAGTGACTGAGGGGGTCGAAGACCAAGAAGTGAGTTATTTATACCAAGCATTCTTCTTATGGCTAGATCCAATCTCCTGGTCCTTGTGAAAAGGATAATAAATTTCACATTCTTTTCTTTCTTTTGAGAAGGGAGGATTAGAGAAATCCTATTGATTGCTGCTTTCTCCAGACCTCTGGGAAAGCATGAAAAAAGGCTCGAACGGTACGATCCCTCCATCACCCCAGAATGAAAGGGGTGATCTCGTAGTTCTTGGTCTGTGAAAATGCGTTGTTAGGTGTTCCATTTTACCATTGAGGCTGAACCTAAATCTGTGCTCGAGAGATAGCTATCCATACACTAATAAGGGATGTATGGATTCTCAAGAAGAGACGAGCTGTCGTGGTCCCTCTCGGACCACCCGGATCCCACGAGTGAATAGAAAGTTAGATCTACATTGGATCTCACTTGAATCACCCCATCTATCCTCCTAAGGAGAAGATTAGTTTCAAACTCTAATTCAAATGGGAGGAGTACGCCATGCTAATGTACCTTGGATGATCCACATCTTTGGGTCAGGTGTTGATGAGCACATTGAACTATTCATGTGGCTAGAGCCCTCACAGCCTAGGCACAATGACACAATTATCAAGGGCACACTCTACCACTAAGCTAATAGCCCATCATGTGGGCCTTCCACTTGGAGGCGTACTATGCCAAAAGACAGAGAAACCCCATTTCTCTCTTTCCTTTTTACGTCCCCGTGTTGTCGCCACACGGGAGGGACATGGGGACGTAAAAAGGGGGATCCTATCAACTTGTTCTGACCTAGGATAATAAGCTCATGAGCTTGGTCTTACTTCACCATCGAGAAAAGAAAGAAGACTTCCATATCCAAGCTTAGCTCAGACATAGCTCACTTTTTTTTGGATGTGAAGCAGTGTCAAACCAAAATACCCAACAAGCATTAGCTCTCCCTGAAAAGAAGGTGATCCAGCTACAGCTTCTAGTACGACTACCTTATTACGACTTCACTCCAGTCACTAGCCCCACCTTCTAGTATGGCTACCTTGTTACAACTTTACTCCAGTCACTAGCCCCACCTTCTAGTACGACTACCTTGTTACGACTTCACTCTAGTCACTAGCCCCACCTTCAGCATCCCCCTCCTTGCGGTTAAGGTAATGACTTTGGGCATGGCCAACTCCCATAGTGTGACGAGTGGTATGTACAAGGCCCGAGAATGAATTTACCACCGTATGGATGACCGGCCATTACTAGTGATTCTAGCTTCATGCAAGTGAGCTGCAACCTGCAATCTGAATTGAGGATGGGTTTTTGGAGTTAGCTCACCCTCACGGGATCACGACCCTTTGTCCTGCCCATTGTAGCATGTGTGTTGCCTAGAGCATAAGGGGCATGATGACTTAACATCATCCTCACCTTCCTCCGGCTTATCACCAATAGTCTGTTCAAGGTTCCAAACTCAATGGTGGCAACTAAACATGAGGGTTGTGCTCATTGTGGGACTTAACCCAACACCTTACGGCATGAGCTGATGATAGCCATGCACCACCAGTGTCCACATTCCCGAGGGCACCGCTCTCTTTCAAGATGATTCACAGCATGTCAAGCCCTGGTAAGGTTCTTCACTTTGCATCGAATTAAACCACATGCTCCACCACTTGTGCGGGCCCCCATCGATTCCTTTGAGTTTCATTCTTGCGAACGTACTCCCTAGGTGGGATACTTAATGCATTAGCTATAGCACTGCACGGGTTGATACGCACAGGGCCTAGTATCCATCATTTACAGCTAGGACTACTGGGGTATCTAATCCCATTTGCTCCCCTAGCTTTCATCTCTCAGTATCAGTGTTGGCCCAGTAGAGTGCTTTCACCATTGGTGTTCTTTCCGATCTCTATGCATTTCACTGCTCCACAAGAAATTCCCTCTACCCCTACAGTACTCCAGCTTGGTAGTTTCCACTACCTATCTAGGGTTGAGCCCTGAGATTTGACGGTGGACTTGAAAAGCCACCTATAGACACTTTACACCCAATCATTTCGGATAATGCTTGCATCCTCTATCTTACCGTGGCTGTTGGCACAAAGTTAGCCGATGCTTATTCCTCAGATACCATCATTGCTTCTTCTCTAAGAAAAGAAGTTCACGACCTGTGGGCCTTCTACCTCCACACGGCATTGCTTCATTAGGCTTTCCTCCCATTGTGGAAAATTCACCACTGCTACCTCCCGTGAGAGTCTAGGCTGTGTCTCAATCCCAGTGGGGCTGATCATCATCTTGGACCAGCTACTGATCATCGCCTTGGTATGCTATTGCCTCACCAACTAGCTAATCAGACGCAAGCCCCTCCTCAAGTGAATTCCTCCTTTTGCTCCTTAGCCTATGGGGTATTAGCAACCATTTCCAATTTTTGTTCCCCTCCCAAGGGTAGGTTCTTACCATTACTCACCCATCCGCCACTGGAAACACCACTTCCCATTCGATTTTTATGTGTTAAGCATGCCGCCAGCGTTCATCCTGAGCCAGGATCGAACTCTCCAAGAGATTCATAGTTGCATTACTTATAGCTTCCTTGTTCGTGGACAAAGTGGATTCAGAACTGTCTTTCATTTCAAGGCATAACTTGTACCCATGCGCTTCATATTAGCTTGGAGTTTGCTCCCAGCAATATAGCCATCCCTACCCTTTCATGTCAATCCCTGAGCCTCTTATCCATTCCCATTCGATCATGGTGGGGGGGTGGGGGAGTCAAAATAGAAAAACTCCCATTGGGTTTAGGGATTATTAGGCTCGAACTGATGACTTCCACCACATCAAGGTGACACTCTACCACTGAGTCATATCCCTTCCTGGCCCATCGAGAAATAGAACTAACTAATCCTAAAGCAAAGGGTTGAAAAACTCAATGCCACTATTCCTGAACAACTTGGCGCCGGGCCTTCTTTGCACATTATTACTATTATGGATATGGATAGAGTAAAATAATGGGAAAAATGGGATTCCATTGGCAACTGCTCCTATTGGAAATAGGATTGACTACATATTCGAACCATAGCACATGGTTTCATAAAATCCATACGATTTTCCCAATCTAAATCGAGTAGGTTTTTTTTTACATGAAGAAGATTTTGTTCAGCATGTTATATTCAATACTAGTAGGAAAAGAACCTTACTCAGTATTGTTTAAAAAATAGGGGAGGTAGAACCAAGTCAAGATGATATGGATCACCCCTTCTTCTTGCGCCAAAGATCTTACCATTTCCAAAGGAACTAGAGCTACATTTCTTTTCAATTTCCATTCAAGAGTTCCTATGCATTTCCGTGCCCTTTTTCCTTTTTTTTTTTGAGACCTTGAAAAATGAAATGGACAAATTCCTTTTTTTAGGAACACATACAAGATTCGTCACTACAAAAAGGATAATGGTAACCTCACCATTAACTACTTAACTTCATTTTCATTTATAAATTTCATAATAATACATGTCCTATAGAGACAAAATTTGTAACTTTCTATCCTCTCTTGCCTAGCAGGCCAAGATTAACCTTTGTCGAAAGACTGATTCATTCGGATCAACATGAGGGTCCAACTCCATTGCCAGAATCCATGTTGTATATTTGAAGCAAGTTGACCCCCTTGCTTATCTCAAGGTACAACCCTCTTCCCACTGAGCCCCCTTTCTCCTCGGTCCACAGAGACAAAATAAAATGTAGGATTGGTACCAACAATTCATCACGGAAGAAAGGACTCACTGAGCCGGGATCACTAACTAATACTAATATAATAGAAAAGAATTATCTTTTCTATATACTTCCCCCAATTCCGTTGTTACTGCGGGTCATATGCAATCGATCAGATCATATAGATATCCCTTCAACATGACATAGGCCATTGAAAGGATCTTGGATGACTCACCAAAGCACAAAAGCCAAGATCTTTCAAAAAATGGATACCTATTTGAAGAGTGCATAACTGCATGGATAAGCTCACACCAACCCGTCAATTTTGGATCCAATTTGGGATTTTCCTTGGGAGGTATCAGGAAGGAATTGGAATATAATAATATCAATTCATACAGAAGAAAAGGTTCTCTATATTTAAACACTATACCTATGGAATAGGGATAGAGGAAGAGGAAAAAAGCCAAAGGTTTCACATAGTACTTTTGATCAAAAAATCAATCTGATTTATTTCATACCCTTCGCTCGATGAGAAAATGGGTCAGATTCTATAGGATTAACAAACCTATGGAACTTAAGGAATGATTGAAGGGAATAAAAATAGAGGGAAAGAAAATCGAAATGAAATAAAGAATAAAACAAAAAATAGAAGTAAATATAAATAAATTAATCGAGAAAGTTCTCTTGTTATTATTACTTGTCCTTATTATCTTATTATAAGTTATAAGATCGTGATTTGATCCGCATATGTTATGTTTGGTAAAAAGAACAATCTTCTAATTTGATTATAAAAGGAAAGTGTTCAATTGGAACATGAAAACCTGACTGAATTGGTCTTAGTTACTCTTTGGGACGAAATGGGAGAAGGAAGGAGATTCTCACAAACTAGGAAAATGATCCAATTACTTCACAAGAATTGAATGAGGAGCCGTATGAGGTGAAAATCTCATGTATGGTTCTGTAGAGTGACAGTAAGAGTGACTTATCTATCAACTTTTCCACTATCACCCCAAAAAAACCAAACTTTGCCTGACGTAAAGTTGCCAGGGTAAGATTAACCTCTGGATTTGAAATCACTGCTTATATACCAGGTATTGGCCATAATTTACAAGAACATTTTGTAGTATTACTAGAGGAGGAAGGGTTAAAGATTTATCGAGTGTAAGATATCACATTGTTCGGGGAACCCTAGATGCTGTCGGAGTAAAGGATCGTCAACAAGGGCATTCTAGTGCGTTGTAGATTATTATCTAAGACTTGTATCATTTGATGATGCCATGTGAATCGCTAGTAACATGTGAAGTGTATGGCTAACCCAGTAATGAAAGTTTCATAAGGGGACTGGAGCAAGCTACCATGAGACAAAACAAAGATCTTCTTTCTAAAGAGATTCGATTCAAAACTATCACTATTCTATTTAGATGTCCAAGGTTCAATATTGAAATCATTTTGGAGGTTTTCCCTTACTTTGTCCGTGTCAACAAACAATTCAAAATACCTCAACTTTTTCAAAACAGGTTTGAGTCAAATAGCAATGATTCAAAGCACTTCTTTTTACATTACACTATTTCAAAAATCCAACGACTTGATCGTATGGATATGTAAAATACAGGATTTCCAATCCTAGCAGCAAAAGGAGGGAAATGGATACTCAATTTAAAGTGAGTAAACAGAATTCCATACTCGATCTTATAGATAAGATACATATAGAATTCTATGGAAAGCCATATTCGATGAAAGTTGTATGTACGGCTTGGAGGGAGATATTTCATATCTTTCAAGATCCACCCTACAATATGGGGGTAAAAAAAGCCAAAATAAGTTATTCATTTTTAGCCCTTATAAAAAGAAAACTGATTCTTGAACCTCTTTCACGCTCATGTCACGTCGAGGTACTGCAGAAGAAAAAATTGCAAAATCCAATCCAATTTATCGTAATCGATTAGTTAACATGTTGGTTAACCGTATTCTGAAACATAGAAAAAAATCATTGGCTTATCAAATTATCTATTGAACCGTGAAAAAGATTCAACAAAGGATAGAAACAAATCCACTATCTATTTTACATCAAACAATACGTGGAGTAACTCCCGATATAGCAGTAAAAGCAAGACGTGTAGGCGGATCAACCCATCAAGTTCCTATTGAAATAGGATCTACACAAGGAAAAGCACTTGCCATTCGTTAGTTATTAGGGGCATCCCAAAAACATCCGGGTCAAAATATGGCTTTCAAATTAAGTTCCGAATTAGTAGATGTTGCCAAAGGGAGTGGCGATGCCATATGGAAAAAGGAAGAGACTCATAGAATGG
>RXID01021907.1:56313-136313 GCA_005019695.1 Trichopus zeylanicus subsp. travancoricus
TTGCCATATCTATCATTATTTGGGTACCATATTCACTTCTTTGGGGCTTCTATTGAATCGAGAAATAGGTTTGATTGTACATATTTTTGATATATATAAGATATCCTCCAGATAATGCAAATCAAAGCAATTTGATGTCTTACTCGGGCCTATATGACCGATCGATAGAAATACTCCAACACTCCACCTTTGTCATTTTGTCATATATGGAATATATGACACTAGATAGATATCATATTCATGGAATACAATTCACTTTCAAGATGCCTTGATGGTGAAATGGTAGACACGCGAGACTCAAAATCTCATGCTAAAGAGCGTGGAGGTTCGAATAGTCTTCAAGGCATAATATTGAGAATACTCATTGAATGAGCAATTCAATAACAGATTTCGGATCGAATCAATATTGTATTGATATATCGAGTATCTTATTTGTTGATACGAAGTATTCTGGTGATCACCATGATCCGAGTCTGAGCTGTTGGAATTGGAATAGGTTCCGCAATGGATCATGAAATCTTGGTGATCTTCTCTATCTAATGAATGAGGAGTCTAGTTTGAAATCACCTGCCCTGCACCCACCCCCGAGTATATGATTCAACAGGAATCACACAAGGGTAGATTGATAGAAACCTTTGATAAAATATCCATCAATACCTGTAACCCAGTAGATAAAGGACATAGTCCATTTTAGGGACTGGTGACTTACTCATACAGAGACTTTGGCATTGGACATTCCCAAAATGGTATCAGGTAGGATGAATTAGAGAATAGATAGACGTTTGTTGGCATTCCAGCCTTCCTTCTCCTTTCAGGGCCTATTCGAAAGAGAATCCAGTACCTCTTGGTCGTGAATATCTAAATAGGGTGAACTGGCCTCCGTGGATATATTTGCTTCGCAACAAAACAATTCAAAAATTCAAATTAGACTCGATCAATTGGAATGTGTATTATTTTCCAATTGAGAAGATCCATCAACCTGAGACAAAAAGAAAGGTTTATCTATTTTCTTTAGTTATTTAGTTAAACCAAGGATTCATTATTGGAGTAGATAGCAACAACCATTTCATCGGACATGTGTATTTTTGATTTTTCAATGGATTAACTTGGTTTCATTAATGGAAATTGTTTGATGTAGTGAGTAAGAGGCTCTGGTTGTTCGCCATTCAAGAATTCTTGTTTAGGCAGTTCATATCATCCATACATAGTGTTTTGATCTAAGATTTCAATTCTTCCATGTTTCAACAATAAGTAGCATATTTTTCCATGGAGCTAAGGTCCAAAATATGGAATAAACAAGTGTTTCCACGACTCTACCACCCGGCCAATTCTGTTCCACTTAATCCCCTTTTCATAACCACATATCTTTATGGCTATGGAATGGGAAATCTTTCTCCTATTACATGAATCAAATGATAATGAACTATTGGTTCTAAGCCATCTCTGGCGATGAATCAACAATTCGAAGTGTTTTTCTTGCATATTCTTGATGAACCAACATTTATATATAGATGTAGGAGGATTTGTTTGGGAAGTAATAAGACCCTTTGACATCTCTTCATCTGCAAAGAATTCTCGATGTGAAAACACAGAGACAAAGGGTCTGATCTTTGAATAGGAAAAAGAATGGATCTAAAGGGTCCCAAATGAATTGGCTTATTTGAAAAAGCCTTGTTCTTTGGAAGATCTATCTTGTGTCTGGTACTACATGGTTCCACTCTACAAGAACTCCAAATCATTCTCTTGAAGCTCATCCTCTTTATGATAAATGATCTGCTTGCCGTGAAATGACCCAGCCCAATAGGGAAATCCCAATTTAGTGGGCCTTTCGATACAATCAAATAGATTACCACATGGGCACCATATTCTAGGAGCCCAAACTATGTGATTGAATAAATCCTCCTCTATCTATTGTGGGTCGAGGGCTCCTTCTCCTTCCCCTTCTTCAAACTTTGATTTGTATTTTTCATATAGAAATCTCTGATCAACAATAAAACAAGATCCATTTTGCATCATATTTAACCGATTCCTTGGTTTGATTAATGTCACTCGATTATTATCAGACTGACTGTAATTTTTTTCTGTCCACGAGGATCCTTTAGATCACCTTCTACTTCTAATAGGACATGAACTAGATCAGAATCATTCTCAATGAATCCATAAGAAGTGATCCCATTTTTTTCATCGGATCAGGGTGAAGACCAAAGATCTTGAGCAACAGATCCAGCAGAACAACTCAAAAGATAAAGAAGTATCATTAATTTCTTCATGCTCATTCCAAGTTCGAAGTACCATTCATACAAATAAGAATCCCCTTCCTTACATGATTTCTTCTTCATATAGATAGATATAGGATCTATGGGGCAATTACTTAGAAGTATGGTTTGTGCAATAGCCTTTCCTATCTGATAGAAAAGGATCCCATGATCCTGAACCGATCTTACCTGGGATCGCAAATCCCAAGTTTGTCTATGAAGAGTTGATCTAATTGTATTAGTTTTTATAATTGATTTCCTCTGCGTAATACTAATTGATAGGGCCTCACTGATAAGTGCTACAAGGTCTCATGCATTGTAACCCATGGTTATGGACTTGAATCCGTTAGTATGGAACATTTTCTTTTCCAAACAAAATCCCCTAGTATATGAAAGAATGAAAAAGTGCTTTCATTATTATGGAATAAGAAGCCTTCATATGCATTTAATTTATTTAGAGCTATTAGAGTAGGATCCATTTTTTTGGGAATATGAGATGAAGCAATAAAAAGAATATTTCTAGTCGAACATCTTTGACAATCCCTAGAGAGATAGTTTTCTAATAGAATGAGGGATAAGTAATTCGACTCATTCACATATAGGTCATGAATGTTTGGAATCCATATTATGCAAGGAGACATTGCTTTTGCTAATTCAAATTGAAGGGTGATAGCAAATTGGTCTATTTTCGGCATCATATACATAGTTACCACATTCATCATAATTAACAGCTCCGTATCAAGGTCATCATCAATATTGTCACTATCATCAATATCGATATCATCAAAAAGATAACCTTTAAGCTTGTTATCCAGGAACTCGTTTGGAAATACCATAATGAAATGAACATAGGAGTTTGTCGCAAGGTATTTGACCAAATAGGACCATCTAGTTCCTATAGAACCTATCATTAAAATACCCCTACAAGGGGATAGGGCTAAGCGGAGCTAAAAGGGTTTTCCATGAGATGGGAAATGAAAACTATTAGCCCCACACAAGGTTTGTGAATAAGCGATTGTCTGATAATGAGCAAAGAATATCTGTCTTTCTGCTAAATAGGATCTATTGAACTCATAATTTATTAGATACTTTTTATGAATGTCAACTAATTATCGTGAGTAAATTGATCCTGGTTGTTCAATCATTTGATAACCAGAGTTATTCTTTGCTAAATGATCACTATGAGTCAGACTCAATAGAATTTGATTAATCCTTTTTTCTGTTGTTAAGGTGGAGAACTAAATCAAGAATTCTCTTTCTTCATCAACAATTGAATCACTGTTCGTGACCCAGGATTCTATTTTATTATCAATCCAATAACCATTCACATTTTTTCTTTTTCTTATCAATGAATAGATCTCTTTACTTGTACAACTTAAATGTCTCGTATTTCTTGAAAAAGTGATTCGATTGATGGGATTTGGTATGATACTTATGAGATCGATGAGATTGATATTCAAATATTTCTTCTTAGAACGTATTGATTTGATCCCATAAGCGGGACCGCCACCCAATAGCATGTTGCCACCAGAAGTAGAACCCCGTATTTCTTCCAGAGAATCTCCTAATTGTTCCAAAGCAACTAGAAAGAGATTCTTTAACCAAAAAGAATTCAGTTCAGATGTAGGATACCTATACAGAAGTTTTCACAACTCAATCATGTATGATGGAATCATCAAAGATTTGATCTTTTCTAACTCTGTCTATAACTCACTAGAGGCTCAGAAAACAAAGAGAAGATGTATACAAATGAGATATCCAGCAACAAGAAGAAGGAAAAGGATTGAATAGAGGAACTCCTGAGCATTTGTTGATCTCAGATGTGTCCATATCAATAGAATGGGTGATTGATTATTTAGCTGAATCATTTCTTCAGATAGAAGATGAAGATTTGGTAAACACGTACTCGAAATCTCACTTATCAGAGTCCGTTGTGGAAGAATCGCCCATAATTTTTTCTGAGGAATAGGCCATGATATATCTGATCTGTGCATAATATCATGAAAAATGGATACAAATTTTTGACTGCTACTTATACTTAGTATTGGCAATGGGTCTAAAAAAGTATCTAAAAGGGTGAAATTTAGATATTTGCACCCTATCGAAGTAAGGAGCCATGGCATATATGTTTGGAACAGATTTGATTTTGAGATATTTGAAAAAGCACTATCTCATTGAAAGGTTCTATACATCTGCCCTTTCTTAACTCATTTCTTTAGACAATGACTCTGTTTTTTCCTCTTTCCGGATGGTAAATATTTCTTAGAACATGGATTGTGAATCAAACCCAGGTTTGAATTGAAATTGAGATACTGATGCAAGTACTTCCCTTCTGAATCAGATAGATTCATATCTGAAAGAGGCTAACAATAAGTTCTTTCAAAATTGGCTATTTGTTCCTCTGTTAGAGGTGTTGCAAAAATGTTTGCAATCGAATAAATAGCTCTATGAACAAATGGATCGGATCAAATTGGAAAATGGAAAGAGTTGTATAATTTATTTATTTTGTCACCACTTTGTGGAAAATCGTTAGGTATGAATATGTCAGATACCTGTGACTCGATTGGTGAAGTAGTCTCTCTCTCCAAAAAAATATGTTTTTTTACCGACGCACAAGAAACTATTTTGTTGTGAATGAACAAGATATTGAGGAATTGTCCATATGTAAGATCATAATTATGGACACGGGTCTTTTCCACATAAAAAGGGAATCTTTTGTTACAATAGAACCAGAAGTGATGTGGATCATTCAAGAATCGAAGTCAATTTGCTTTATAAAAATAAGATATCAATGAACTTCTATGAAATGGTTTCATAGTATTCAGCCAATCATCTCGATCATGGGATATCATTGAGAAATAGAAATCCATGTTATCAAAGGATTTCCTGCGATTATTTCTAGTATGGAATGAGTCAATCATCCACTTTGGTATCTTTTTGAACAAAAATGGTAATATTGTTCCTCCATTGATCAAGAATTTTGGTCTTTGGGAAGTATCGTGATCATCCAATAAGAAGGGTTTCATTTTATTCAAATGAATGATTTGAACACCTATTGATTCTAACAACTGATTGAAGAGTTGATCATTCGGATCTTTCAACTCATAGATGTGGATCTTGGACCTATGAATGGGTATATCCCTGATACTCACAAAAGAAAAAGGGAAGTGACTTGGACAAAAAGGGAAGTGACTTGGACAAAAAGCGAAGTGACTTGAGCAAAAAGAAACCGAAGTGACTTAGACAAATCTTGTTTGTCGATAGCATCAGACCAATCAATCGAATATTGATTAATATGTAATCAATCAAACACTACTTGAAAATGGTTCTTCTATTTAGAAATGAAATGTTCCAAATGTTCCTGTAAATTCTTGCTCCCATTGGACCATTTGTATCTATATGCTTCAGGATCCCGATTCATGGATCTCTCAGTTTGAGAAATAACAGGATCAAACCATTTACTCTTTGTCAAATTTGATAAATGTTGGTTGATCATATATTTCATTATATTTATATGATTCAGAGTATCATTTTCTATTTGATCCCTTTGAATTCCATATTGGAAGTTGCGATCGGATCTATTCATTAAAATGAATCGATTCGATACATTTCTTATGTACCCATAGGTTCTATATTGGATTTGAATCTGATCTTGGATCAATCTATATTGATTGACTGCCTCCATTATGTTGTTTCTAGCAAATACTGAAGTTTTTAGTTTTGGATCTTCCAAATCATTCCCACAGTACATCTAGACCGATTTTTTTCTGGTCCTTCAATAAAAAGATTCATTCTCTTCATAAAAAAGAGGAGGTAGAACCATAAAGATTTATTTTTTGATTTCAATTCATCTCTAGAGTTGAATACCTCATTCAAGAATTTTTTTTTTGCATCCAATCTGTAGGAATCAATAGAAAAGGCAAATCCCCTATGATACACTAGATCCGGCTCAGTTATTGATAGAGTGAATAGATCTGCCATTTCTTGAAATCTCTCTTTTGACTCAAAATCGTGGTGTAATGCATATCCCCCTTTGTTTTGGTCATGCAATAGATGCAATAAATCCAAAAATGGATTTGGTTCAAGAATGAAATCTTATTGGAACTGTCCATATCTGGTTCATCCTTCAGAATGAGATCACATCTTGGATCTAATGAAATAGGATGAATTGAGATGGTATTTTGTAAACACATAATTATCTTGAATATATCAACCATTTCTTTATTTTCTGATTGCATGGAAGGGACAAAAGAAACATCTTATTTTTTCTTCAAAAATTTCTGATCTCTAGTGGACCTCTCAGTAGGATTCAAACCCAGATGAAGTTCTAACCATTTGTCAGAGAAAAAAAAATGAATTGATCTTGTAGGATTCCCAAGTTTGATTTCTTCCAGAAGCAGATGATTATTCATCTACTTCTCACATTCTGTGAATAGTCGGGACATTGAGGAAGATTCAAAAAGGCATTTTGAGAATCGATCTAATTCTATCTCTATTCGTTTCATTTGAAGAAAGGAAGGATCCCAAAGAATCGACCTTTCTTTTACTTGTTGAATCTCTGTTTGATTGATCAATGTGTGATATTTTTAATCCGCATTTCTAATGGAATCAAAATGATCTCTGGATTGATCAGAAGATCCTTTCCATTGGCTAGAATCCGTTACTTGAACGAAAATAGATCTTGTGGAATCATATTGAATATTTGACAATACATTCCGTACCTTGCTAAAAAACTGATCCTTGTTTACCAACCACACATTGTCTAACCAAATCAAATTCTCTCTTGATACGTGCCTCAAAAAATCTGATTCGTGTTGATTCTTTCTCCAACTAACGAAGAGATCTTGGCGGAATTGCCAAATATGAAATTGAGCACAATTTTGCAAAGAAATTCCCCACTTGTTTCTCGAGAAGAGATGGGAAACATGCTCAATATCATTTGATTGAATAGTTGCCTCAGCTCTTTGTTGCTTGAAGAAACCCTCCCCTTCAATTGGTCTTTTTTCACAAAAAGCAGACATGAGATAACAAATCAAGTCTTTCCCTAAGATTTTGAGTCCCGAATTCAAGTTGATTATGTTTCACTTCTTCCTCAGAGAAAGACAATCAAACAATTCCCAACCATGGTTCTTGCGGATTGGATTATTTGTATAAGATAAAAAAAAACTCCAGATATTTGCTATCTTTCTCTTCGAATGAGATCTCAATTCTAGCTACATTTTCATTAGATATCTTGCAACTAGAATCCCTCCTTTTTTCAATCCAGTTCCTCCACCACCGTGAACCCCAGTTAGATTCAGGCACGATACACTTTTTATTTATAGGGAGAACCCAAGTATGCTCTTGCAAATCCATGAAACAACTCTCAGAAATCTTTTTCCTTTTTGGAAGATACAGGAGTGAAACAATCAACCTATTGATATTGGAAGACCAAAAAGATTCTTATAATGTCACATTCCTGGGTAAAATGGAATTCATAGGTATGGGAAGAAGCCCCATAAAATAGAGATTTTTCCTTTCGACCATCTTTTGATTGTTAATACAAGATATAAGGACCGCTACTACAAGTAGTACTACACCTTTGATCGTGAAATATCATTTGCTTGTTGAACTTTGTGAATCACGTGAAAGTTGGATACTTCCAATTCAAGGGTCAAAGAGTTTCATAAAACATTCTTGGTGGAAAAAAATGTGAGTGAAAGATCCCACTGAATCGAATTTGATCCATGAATCTAAGAAATAGCGAGAATTCTTGATCTCTCTCCATGTCTCTCTCAATTCGAAGATCCAAGAATTGAATTGATGTCATTTTATTGATTCCTCCTAAAGATTTCATTTCAATTAGAATTTGGTTATTCACAATGTATGATGATCCTTGTTAAGCATCCATGGTTGAATGGTTAAACCGCCCAACTCATAATTGGCAAATTCGTAGGTTCAATTCCTACTGGATGCACGCCAATGGGAATGTTCAATAAGTCTATTGGAATTAGCTCTATATCAATGGAATCTCATCATCCATACATAACGAATTGGTATATTCATACCATAACATATGAACAATAAGGACTATCGATACTAGAACTCATAGGGAAGAAACTGGATTTACAGATGTAATCAAATATGTAGTATTTATAGAAAAAAGTATTTGGTTATTGGGGAACAATCAATATACTTCTAATGTCAAATTAGGATCAACTAGGACAAAAATAAAGCACTGGGTCAAACTCTTCTTTGGTGTCAAGGTAATAGCTATGAATAGTCATCGACTCCCCGAAAAGGGTAGAAGAATGGGACCTATTATGGGACATACAATACATTATAGATGTATGATCATTATGCTTGAACCGGGTTATTCTATTCCGCCTCTTATAGGAAAGAACTTAAAGGAAAATACTTAATAACACGGTGATACATTTATACAAAACTTCTACCCTGAGCACACGCAATGGAATTGTAGACAGTCAAGTGAAATCCAATCTACGAAATAATTTGATCTATGGACAGCATCATTGTGGTAAAGGTTGTAATGTCAAAGGAATCATTACCGTAGGGCATAGAGCGGGAGGTCATAAGCATCTATACTATAAAATTGATTTTCAATGGAATGAAAATGACATATCCGGTAGAATCGTAACCATAGAATACGACCCTAATTGAAATGCATAAATTTGTCTCATACACTATGGGGATGGTGAGAAGAGATACATTTTACATCCCAGAGGGGCTATAATTGGAGATACAATTGTTTCTGGTACAGAAGTTCCTATATCAATGGGAAATGCCCTACCTTTGAATGCGGTTTGAACTATTGATTTACGTAATTGGAAGTAACCAATTAGGTTTACAATGAAACCTAGAAATCGATCACTAATTCAATTTAAGTACCTCTACGGGATAGACATCAACAGAAAACTATTGAGTAATGGTAGCAAGTGGTTGAGTTCAGTAGTTCCTCATAGAAAATTACTGACTCTAGAGATATGGTAATATGGAGAAGACAAAATTTTTTAAAGCACACACAAAATGGGAAACACCCTTCTTTCAAAGAGAGGAGGATGGGTTATTCACATTTAATTTGATGGTCAGAGGTGAATTGAAAGCTAAGCAGTGGTAATTAGAAAGATCCCAGGGGAAAAAATAGAGATGTCTCCTACGTTACCAGCAATATGTGGAAGTAGCAACGTAATTTCATAGAGTCATTCGGTCTGAATGCTACATGAAGAACATAAGTCAGATGATGGAACAGGGAGACCTAGGATGTAGAAGATCATAACATGAGTGATTTGGCAGATTTGGATTCCTATATATCAACTCATGTGGTATTTCATCATACGATTCATATAAGATCCATCTATCTAGATATCATCATATACATCTAGAAAGCCATATGCTTTGGAAGAAGCTTGTACAATTTGGGAAGGGGTTTTTATTGATAAAAAAAGAATCTACTTCAACCGATATGCCCTTAGGCATGGCCATACATAACATAGAAATCACATTTGGAAAGGGTGGACAATTAGCTAGAGCAGCAGGTGCTATAGCTAAACTAATTGCAAAATAGAGTAAATCGGCCACATTAAGATTACCATCTCAGGAGGTCCGTTTGATATCCAAAAATTGCTTAGCAACAGCTAGACAAGTGGGTAATGTTGGGGTGAATGCAAAAAGTTTGGGTAGAGCTGGATCTAAGTGTTGGCTAGGTAAGCGCCCTGTAGTAAGAGGAGTAGTTATGAACCTTGTAGACCACCCCCATGGGGGCGGTGAAGGAAAAGCCCTATTGGTAGAAAAAAACCCATAACCCCTTGGGGTTATCCTGCACTTGGAAGAAGAAGTAGGAAAAGGAAAAAATATAGTGATAGTTTTATTCTTCGTCGCCGTAAATAGGAATATTGAAAATCAAATTTTTGGAATTTGCAATAATGTGATGGGAGAACGATGGGAATTGAACCCGTGCATGGTGGATTCACAATCCACTACCTTGATCCACTTGGCTACATCCGCCCTTTATCTAGCTAAAGGATTTTCCCTTTTTTCCATTCATCATTATTGTATTTATTCTTACCTTATTAGATCGAGATATTGAACATAGTTTAAAATGTAAAAACAAAGGAGTAATCCATTGTGACACGTTCACTAAAAAAAGTCCTTTTGTAGCTAATAATTTATCGGGAAAAATGGAAAAACTCAACATGAGGGAGGAGAAAGAAACAATAGTAACTTGGTCTTGGGCATCTACTATTATACCCGCAATGATTAGACATACAATCACCATTCATAATGGAAAAGAATATTTACCTATTTATATAACAGATCAGATGGTAGGCCACAAATTGGGAGAATTCGCCCCTACTCTAACTTTCGCGAGACATGCGAGAAACGATAATAAATCTCATCGTTAATTTTTTGTTTTTATTTTCTATTTTAGTAAAGTAGAAAATGTAGTTATCATTCATTGGTAGGAGATAGCCTTATGATAAAGATAAAGAACTCAACTTCAAGAGGGGGAGCAGTACCAAATCTCTTGCTCGGGAACAAGATATTGGATATTGCTCCATCAATGATCCATATACATTAAGACAAAAGTCTTATCCATTTGTAGATGGGGCTTCAATAGTGGCTAGGTCTAGAGGGAAGTTGTGAGCATTACATTCATGCATTACTTCCATACCAAGATTAGCACGATTTATAATATCAGCCCAAGTGTTAATGACACGGCCTTGACTATCAACTACAGATTGGTTGAAATTGAAACCATTTAAATTGAAAGCCATAGTATTAATACCAACTGTAGCTGCACCGTCTGCTAAAATTTGTCCCTTTTTAATGCATTTACCCCATGGAGCCTGAGGTTTTTGATGCATATAAGTATTTTTGTTAGAACATTGATACATAACTAATGGAATGCTCATAGTGTCCCCATTACTTGAGAAAATGATCTTGTGGGTATCATTATAACCAATCTTTCCCTCCCGTTTGGCTATAGCTGAAACCCCAGAATCTAGAGCTGTTTGGCTTCCAGTCCAATTCCAACAATGCATTTCTTAGATTGAGAAAGTGGAACTGCTTGATGTTGCATATTAGAACTCATTAAAGCTCGATTTGCATCATTATGCTCAATAAAAGGAATGAGAGAAGCTCCAATAGAAAAATATTGGAAAGGAAAAATGCTTCTAAGATGAATCTGTTCCCATGAGATGGTCAGAAATTCTTGACGATATCAGGCTAAAATAACTTGTTCTTCTTGAATACCCTGGTTCAAGGCCAAAGAATTTCCTACTGCTACCATATAATATTCATCTCTACTTGATGATAAATAAATCATTTGTGCATTTTTTTGATCTCTCAAATATTTCATAAAAAGGACTCTCTATAGATCCCCAATGACCAATCCTCACATGAATAGCTAAGGATCCAACAAGTCCAACATTGATTCCTTGGGATGTATCAATTGGACAAATACGTCCATAGTGACTAGGATGAATATCCCATATCCAAAAACTAGCAGTTCCCCCTATCAACCCCCCAAGGCCTCAAAAACTCAACCTCCACCCATGAACAATTTGGGTCAATGGATTAGTCCGATCCAAAACATGAGATAAAGGGTGTAAGCCGAAAAATGATTCATAAGTGGTTGTTAATGAAGTTGAAGTTACCAAATTTTGGGGAGTCCGTATCAATTTATGCCTGATTGATCCACATATAGTTCCTTGAACCACATTTTCTAAACGAACAAGAGACAATCTGAATTGATCCTGTAATTGATCTGCTACAGAATGAATGTGTTTATTTTTCAAGTGATTCATATTGTCAAGTGTACCCATTCCAAATTCCATTTTGATCAAATGATCCACAGCAGCCAATACATCTCGTGGTAAAAAAAAATGTATTGTTCTGAGGTATATCAAGATTCAGTTTTCAATTCATATTTCGTCGACCAATCCTTCCTAATTCACATCTTTGTTGAAAAAATTTCTTTTGTAATTCCTTACATAAGGACTCAGAAAATATTGGATCCCCACCTACACAAGCAAATTGTTGGTGAAACTCTAAAATAGCACTTTCTTTTGACCCAATCTTTTTTTTTCCCCTATCATTTAGGAAAGACAAGAAAATTTCAGGGTAACAAATATTATCTAGAATTTCTCTTAGATTCAAACCCATAGCCAATGATAGAACTAGAATAGATATTTTTTGTTTCCTACTCACATGGGCTAGAAAAAGTGTGATTTAACCCAAAAAATACTCTGTCGAGATAATTATGGTAAGTACATTCTCTATCATACAATAAATCAATACAATTTGTGTATGTACTCCTATACTAAAAATATCGACATTCTATTACATTTCATTAATCAAGAACAATCAAAAAAGAAAGTCAAACATGTATCTCTTACCATACTTAATTTAATATTAATACTACCACTTGTACCTACTCATGTCTCTCCCCAATCAATCGATACTGGGGGAAGAAATGGAAATTTTCGTGTTTGTCTGATGATAAAAAATAAAAGAAATAAAGATCAGAGGGAATTATATCTTGATGCCTGTCTCCTTTTTCTTTTCACATAAAATAGAGAGATAATGGTCCTAGTTCTGGACTAACGGGGCATAAACCTGAAGCTTCCGCCTTGACAGGGCAGTGCTCTAACCGATTGAACTACAATCCTGATGAGGTCTATGATGGCATACATACTCTTAATGCTTAAGGATCATCAATCTAGAATCATTAGAAAGATCAGAATGGATGAGAAAAACATATGGATAGAGCAAAAAAAAAGGACTCTTTCTCTTTATTTCTACGTATTGCTCTACGTATTGGACACTTTTGAAGGTTATATCATACTCGTGGGATGACGAATTTTTGGGCCGAGCTGGATTTGAACCAACGTAGACATATCACCAAGGAATTTACAGTCTGTCCCCATTAACCGCTCGGGCATTGACCCTAGAAGAATTAATTCTAGGATTATTGATAATCTAATCCATGATTAACTTCCTTTTGTAGTACCATACACCTAGGAGAAGTCGAATCCCCGCTGACTCCTTGAAAGAGAGATGTCCTAAACCACTAGATGATAGGGGCATATCAGCCCGACCACCATCATACTACCATGATAGTATGAATAGTTTTTTGGAATTGTCAATATAATTAATGTAATGACTAGATCTGAATCTGAAGAGTCTTTCCTATTTTTAGGATGATACTATAGTAAGAGTAAGAATTTTCTTTTTTATATTCAAAAAATTGGGTTTAGGGTGTGAATCAAATTCCATCATCACATGATTCAATAAGAATATCTTGCATTTTTTTATGTTGATGTCAGATTGGTACACATATCGATCAAGTCAATCTTGTTCTGATTGATTACAAGTGATATCGGTCTTCAAACAATTCACTACACTTATTTTATTTATTTAATTAAATATCATTTATTTATTTAAATACAATTCTATTAAATAATAATATTAATAATATTAAATATTATACCCAATTACCAATTACTACTAGGCAACTCCCATTTTTTGTTCTTGAATGAGTATCTATATATGTACATATATAGATATATGCAATAAACTCATCATTGAAGATGGCTAATTCATGAATTAAAAAAGAATAGGCCCTTATAAATCAATGGTAGAGTAACGCCATGGTAAGGCGTAAGTCATCGGTTCAAATCTGATAAAGGGCTTTTTCCACTAAACTCAAGCTTAATCTTTAATCTTTGTTTTTCTGTAGAGAATAGAAATTGATACCTCTAGAAAAAAAGTAAAAGGGTAATTACTATATTATTATAATCAATTCTTATTATTGAAAGCTATAGTTACAAAGTTGAACAATCAGTAATTAATAATTGTATTGAGTATACCTTGTAGTAACATAGTAGTCCTCTTCATGTCTCATTATTCAAATTATCTTGGGACATAAAAATTATTCTAGATATCCAATCCTGATTATTAATCACAAAACCAAAGTACTCCTAATTGTTCCTATCAAACCCACCGTAGAATTTTGAATCAAAAAAAGTAAGTGAACCTAACCCATTGAATCATGACTATATCAGCTATTCTGATATTTAAATTTGATATACATTAAATTATAGAAACAAATTTTATTTATTTCCTTTTCCTTGGACCGTGCAAACTTTGTTAATATTTTTTCGATTTTATCTTTTTGTTACTGGATGCTTTTCCATATGAAAAAATCATTATTTTTTCTGCTACAGATAAATATTTTGAAAATCTCTTTTGCAATTTTTTTATTTGATTCTAGAATTATATATTCTATTATTTTTTTAATTGCAAAAATACAATAGCGAACAAATGTAAGAAGAGAAAAGGGTTTTCATTTCTAGTCTACTGTTATTTAATATTAATATTAAATTTAGGGGCAAGGAAAAAATAAAGAATTTTCTTTTTTTTGCCCTTACTTAAAACATATACTCGGTGGTATGAGTCAAAGAACAATTCGAGGTTCAAATTTGTATTCTTATTAACTTATTTTATTAAGTTAAGAATGGAAATAGTAAGGTCTAATTGAATTGAACTCATGGATTTACCTAGGTTGCTATGTGTTCCAATAGAAAAGAAGAATTTGTATCTTTGAAACCTATCATAAAAGGCATTGAACAAGGAATTTCCCATAGACAATCAAACTATTGTATGCCTTGAAAATGATATGAGGTGTTCAGAAATGGTTGAAGTAATTGAATAGGAGGACCACTATGACTATAGCCCTTCGTAGATTTACCAAAGAAGAAAAGGATTTATTTGATATTATGGATGATTGGTTACAGAGGGACCATTTCATTTTTGTAGTTTGGTCGGGTCTATTGCTCTTTCCTTGTGCTTATTTCACTTTAGGAGGTTGGTTTACAAGTACAACTTTTGTAACTTCGTGGTATACCCATGGATTGGCTAGTTCCTATTTTGGAAGGTTGTAATTTCTTAACTGTTGTAGTTTCTACTCTGGTGAATAGTTTAGTGTACTCTCTGTTGCTACTATGGTGTCCTGAGGCACAAGGATATTTTACTTGTTGGTGTCAATTAGGCGGCCTGTGGACTTTTGTTTCTCTCCATGGTGTTTTCAGACTAATAGGTTTCATGTTACGTCAATTTGAACTTGCTCAATCTGTTCAATTGCAACCTTATAATGCAATCGCATTCTCTACTCCAATTATTATTTTTGTTTCTGTATTCTTGATTTATCCACTGGGTCAATCTGGTTGGTTCTTTGTGCCCAGTTTTGTTATAGTAGCTATATTTTGATTCATCCTCTTTTTCCAAGGGTTTCATAATTGGACATTGAACCTATTTCATATGATGGGAGTTGCCAGAGTATTAGGTGCCGCTTTGCTATGCACTATTCATGGCGCTACCGTAGAAAATACTTTGTTCAAAGATGGCAATGGTGCAATTACATTTCGTGCTTTTAACCCAACTCGAGCTGAAGAGACTTATTCAATGGTGACTGCTAACTGCCTTTGGTCCCAAATCTTTGGGGTTGCTTTTTCCAATAAACGTTGGTTACATTTCTTTATGTTATTTGTATCATTAATCGGTTTATGGATGAGTGCTATTGGGGTAGTCGGTCTAGCTCTGAACCTACGTGCCTATGATTTTGTTTTCGAAGAAATCTGTGCAGCAGAAGATCTTGAATTTGAGACTTTCTACACCAAAAATATTCTCTTAAATGAAAGTATTCATGCTTGGATGGTGAGCCTCATGAAAACCTTATATTCCCTGAGGAGGTTCTACCCCATGGAAACACTCTTTAATGGAACTTTAGCTTTAGCTGGTCGTGACCAAGAAACTACCAGTTTTGCTTGGTGGGCTAGGAATGCTAGACTTATAAATTTGTCTGGCAAACTACTTGGGGCTCATGTAGCCCATGCTGGATTAATTGTATTATGGGTTAGAGCAATAAACCTATTTGAAGTGGCTCATTTCATACCAGAGAAACCCATGTATGAATAGTGGTTGATTTTACTTCCATACTTAGCTACTCTAGGTTGGGGAGTAGGTCTCAGGGAGAAGGGGCGGGGGTGCAAGCGGGAAGTTATAGACACCTTTCCCTATTTTGTATCTGGAATACTTCACTTAATTTCTTCTACAGTCTTAGGCTTTGGTGGTATTTATCATATACTTCTTGGACCTAAAACTCATGAAGAATCCATTCCATTCTTTGGTTATGTATGGAAATATAGAAATAAAATGACTACAATTTTAGGTATTCACTTAATTTTGTTAGGTATAGTTGCTTTTCTTCTAGTACTCAAGGCTCTTTATTTTGGTGGCATATACGATGTAAGAAAAATTACCAACTTGATCCTTAGTCCAAGTATTATATTTGGTTATTTATTAAAATCCCCTTTTGGGGGAGAAGGCTAGATTGTTAGTGTGGATGATTTAGAAGACATAATTGGAGGTCATGTATTGTTAGGTTCCATTTGTATACTTGGCAGAATTTGGCATATCTTAACCAAACCCTTTGTATGGGCTCACTGTGCATTTGTATGATTTGGAGAAGCTTACTTGTCTTATAGTTTACATGCTTTATCTGTCTTTGGTTTCATCGCTTGTTGTTTCATTTGTTTCAATAATACTACCTATCCAAGTGAATTTTATGGACCCACTAGACTAGAAGCTTCTCAAGCTCAGGCATTTACTTTTCTAGTTAGAGACCTACTTCTTGGGGCTAATGTGGGATCCACCCAAAGACCTACTGGTTTAGGTAAATATCTAATGCAGTCTCCGACCGAAGAGGTTATTTTTGGAGGCGAAACTATGAATTTTTGAGATCTCCGTGCTCCTTGGTTGGAACCTCTAAGAGGTCCCAATGTTTTGGACTTGGGTTGGCCAAAAATAGACATACAACCTCGACAAGAATGACGTTCGATAGAATATATGACCCATGCTCCTTTAGGTTCTTTAAATTCTATTGGTGGTGTTGCTACCGAGATCAATGCAGTCAATTATGTCTCTCCTAGAAGTTGGTTGGCTACCTCTAATTTTGTTCTAGGATTCTTCCTATTTGTGGGTCATTTGTGGCATGTGGGAAGGCCCCATGTAGCTACAATAGGATTTGAAAAAGGAATCAATCATGATTTGGAACCTGTTCTTTCTATGACCCCTCTTAGCTAAGATTTTTTAGCTAATATTTTCTTATACTTATATATATATTTATTCTACTTTGTTCTATTCTGGCTCAGCTAAGTGTGATAGCCGAGCCATTCCCCTTTATGATAGTGGTCTAGACTAAACAAATAAAGAAACAAATTTATTCAACAAAAAAAAAACAAAAGGAGAGAGGGGGATTCGAACCCCCGATAGTTCTTTGTTAAAAACTATACCGGTTTTCAAGACCGGAGCTATCAACCACTCAGCCATCTCTCTGATGGTTAATCTGTATTTTATTACTACGAATAGAACATAACCATATGAGGTGATACACTAACTATTTGTACTGTAGAAACATCCCAGATGAGAATCTATATTTCTATGTATTTTTCTATATACTATATATATACATGTATACATATACACATAATCCACTATGTCTGTTTGTGGAGTAAATACTAAACTCCCCCTTACCATATGCTCGAATAAAAAAAATAAAATAAAGCATAATAAGTTCTAAAGAATCAATTGATTCATGGTCAAATCCCTACATGATTTTACTAAGAGAGGGATCAAATGAAATGGTATAGTTTATAGTTCATTTATTGGTAACTTGGAGGATTACAAAAATGACTATTGCTTTCCAATTAGTAGTTTTTGCATTAATTGCAACTTCATCAATCTTACTGATTAGTGTACCCATTGTATTTGCTTCTTCTGATGGCTAGTCAAGTAAGAAAAATGTTGTATTTTCAGGTACATCATTATGGATTGGATTAGTCTTTCTAGTAGCTATCCTTAATTCTCTTATTTCTTGAATTTCTTTGGATCCAAAAATGCCACTCCTTTTTAAAAAAGTATTGTGAAAGATATTAAGATTCAATCTGATGTATCTAAGTATCTGGCCCTGTGCAAATATGGTCCAGACGCATATATGATATATCATATATGCATGGACATATGCATGTGTATCAGAAAGGAAGAAAATGCAAATATGGTTGAATGGTAAAATTTCTCTTTGCCAAGGAGAAGATGTGAGTTTGATCCCCGCTATCTACCCATAGTGAAGTAATATACTTCTTAATAAAACTTCAATTTAAGAAAAAATTTGGTATAGTTGACTACGATAGTATCGCAGTTCTATCTTCCTCCTTTTTATCTCCCATCCAAACAAAAAATGTTGCGAAGATAGGATTTGAACCCGTGAGTTCAAGGTTATCAGCCTTGCGAGCTACCAAACTGCTCTACTCCATGCTAAAGAAGTAGGAACTAATAGATGAAGAAAGATTAGATATGCCTCTCTACCATATCTATTCAAATAGAATAGTCTATTTATACAAAATGGTAAAGAGGGCCCCTCTATGATCTATGATCATAGAGATCTATACAAATATGAAATTCTATTTTTACCTTTACCAACTTGATCTTATTGCACCCGGTAACAAACATTCATGAACCATTTCTCAAAGTATGTGTCCGGATAACCCAAAGTCTCGATAGTTACCTCTTGGTCTTCCAGTCAAAAAACAACGTTGATGAAGACATATAGGTGCACTATTACATGGTGGGGATTGCAATTTTCTATGAATTTCCCATTTTTCACTCAATGATAGAACTTTGCTTATTTCTTTTTTTCAAGATTGACAAATCAAATGATATTTCTGTTCTAGTTTCTGCCATTTCTTCCCCCTATCGATCAAACTTTTTTTTGCCATAATATTCAGTTCCTATTATTATCAATGATAGTGTTCGAGTCCTAGATGTAAAAAAAAATAGAAGAAGGTCAATTTCCCTCCATCTCCATTGAAAGAAATGAGATTGTTGCTGATACAGTACATAAAAAAATAACTAAATTAACCAAATTTTCCAGATGTAGAGGTAATCAAGACAGCTGCATAAGTAAATATATAACCTATAGAAAAGTGGGCTAATCCAACCAATCTTGCTTGGACAATGGAAAGAGCCACTGGCTTATCTCTCCACCGAATCAAATTAGCCAAAGTTGTGCGTTCATGAGCCCATGCTAAAGTTTCAATCAATTCTTGTCAATATCCATGCTAGGAAATTAAGAACATAAATCCAGCAGCCCAAACAAGATGTCCAAATAAAAACATCCATGCCCACACGGATAAACTATTCATACCAAAAGGATTATATCCATCGATAAGTTGTGAAGAGTTCAACCATAGATAATCTTTTAACCATCCCATCAAATAAGTGGAGGATTCATTAAATTGTGAAAGGTTACCCTACCATAATGTGATGTGTTTCTAATGCCAATAAAAATTCACCATTCAATGGCATTTAACATCCAAAAAATTGCCAAATAAAATGCGTCCCAACAGGAAATATCACAAATACCGCCATGTCCTAGGCTGTCACAAGGAAAACTATAACCAAAATCCTTTTTATCTGGCATTAGCTTAGAACCACATGCATCTAAAGCACCTTTTACTAAAATCAATGTAGTTGTGTGCAAACCAAGAGCAATAGCATGATGGACCAAGAAATCTCCAGGACCTATTGTTAAGAAGAGTGAATTACTATTCTCATTAATAGCATTCAACTAGCCAGGTAACCATATGTTTCGACCCACATTGAATGTTGGGCCTTTCATTGAAGATAAGAGTACATCGAACTTATATGAAGTCTTACCATAAGTAGATTGTATTCATTGGGCAAATATGGGTTCAATCAAGATTTGTTTTTCCGAAGTACCAAAAGTGAGCATGACATCGTTATGAACATAAAGTCCCAAAGTATAGAATCTCAGAAACAAGCTGGCCCAACTAAAATGAGATACGATAGCTTCTTTATGGTCTAACACTCTTGCTCATACATTATGCTCATTCTGTTCCAGATTATAATCTCTAATGAAGAATATAGCTCCATGAGCAAAGGCTCCCGTCATGATGAATCTTGCAATGTATTGGTGATGAGTATATAACGCAGCTTGAGTAGTAAAGTTTTGTGCTATGAATGTATAAGCAGGCAAAGAGTACATGTGTTGAGCTACTAAAGAAGTAATAACCCCTAAAGAGGCAAGAGCGAGACCTAATTGAAAATGAATCGAATTGTTGAATGTGTCATAAAGGCCCTTTTGCCCATGTCCTAATCGACCCCCCGGGGGAATATGTGCTTCTAAAAGATCTTTGATACTATGCCCAATCCTGAAGTTAGTTCTATACATATGACTAGCAATGAGAAAAAGAAATGCAATAGCTAAATGATGATGAGCAATATTGTTCAGCCATAAACTTTGCTTTTATGGATGGAATCCTCCAAGAAGGGTTAGAATGGCAGTTCCTACCCCCTTGGAGGTACCAAATAAATGACTGTTGGAATCAGGGTTTTGTGCATAAAGATTCCACTGACTAGTAAAAAGTGGTTCCAATCCTTGGGGATGTGGTAATATGTTTAAGAAATTATTCCATCTGACATACTCACCCCTAGATCCGAGAATAGTGACATGAACTAAATGTCCTACCCAAGCCAAAGAACTTAGTCCAAAAAGTCCTAACAAATGATGATTGAGACGAGATTCAACATTTTTAAACCAGAAAATGTTTGGTCTCCATTTTGGTTGTAGGTGTAACCAACCAGCTATTAAAGATATACCAGAAAGACATAATAGAAAAAGAGCTCCAGTATAACGATCTTTATTGGTGCATAATCCAATTGTATACCATCACTGATAAAGATCAGAATAACCAATATTCATGGGGCTGATAGCACCTCCTCGAGTAAAGGCCTCTACGGCGGGTTGACCAAAATGAGGATCCCAAATTGCATGAGCAATAGGTCTTACATGTAAAGGGTCCTGTATCCATGACACCAAATTTCCTTGCCAAGCTACATGAAATAGATTTCCAAATGTCCATAGAAAGATTATTGCTAACTGCCCAAAGTGAGAAGCAAAAATGTTCTGATAAAGATGTTCCTCAATAATATCATCATGACTTTTGAAGTCATGTGCGGTAGCAATACCAAACCAAATACGATGAGTAGTGGGGTCCTAAGCTAAACCTTGGCTAAACCTTGGAAATCTTAATGCCATAATGCCATTCAAATCCTCCTAGCCATTATCCTACTGCAATAATTCTTGCTAAGAAGAATGCCCATGTTTCGGCAATTCCACCCAGAAGGTAATGGGTTACTCCTATAGTGCGTCCTGTACAATGCTCAAGGCTCTAGGTTGAGTAGCAAGAGCAACTTTTAATTTGTTATAAGCCCAAATGATAGATTCAATGAGTTTTTGCCAATAACCACGGCCACTGAATAGAAATATTAAACTGAAAGCTGAAACAAAATGAGACCTAAGAAAAAAAGACCATATGCAGATAATGAAGAACCATAAGACTAAATTACCTGAGATGCCTGTGCCCATAAGAAATCCCGTAACCACCCATTAATAGTAATGGAACTTTGTGCAAAGTTTCCTCCTGTGATATGGGTTACCACTTCTTGATCACTTATAGTGCCCCAAACATCTGACTGCATTTTCCAACTGAAATGGAAAATTACTACCGAAATTGCGTTGTACATCCAGAATAGACCTAAGAAGACATGATCCCATGCAGATACTTGAAATGTTCCTCCTCTTCCAAGCCAACAAAAACCAAGATTTGCTTTATCAGGTATCAAACGGGAACTACGAGCAAATAGAACACTTTTCAGTAGTATCAATACAATCACATGGATCGTAAATGCATGAATGTGATGGACCAAAAAGTTTGTGGTTCCTAATGGAATAGGTAACAAAGCTACTTTGCCACCTACTGCTACTAATTCATCACCTCCCCAAGTTAAGATGGTACTTGTTGTTGCACTAGGAGCTATTACACCCGGCGCTAAAGCATGGGTGTTTTTGTAGCCATTGAGCAAAGATGGATTTGAGTTGTATAGTAGTATCTGGAAACATATCTTGGGAATGCCCTAAAGAACTCATGGTATCATTATGAATATATAAGCCAAAATTGTGAAACCCTAGAAATATACATGCCCAATTAAGATGTGATATGATTGCATCATGGTGCCTTAGGACATGATCTAATAGATCATTGTATCGACTAATTGGATCATAATCTCTTACCATAAAAATAGCTGCATGTGCAGCAGCACCAACTATGAGAAATCCGCCAATCCACATATGATGTGTGAACAACGAAAGTTGTGTACCATAGTCAATGGCTAAGTATGGATAGGGGGGCATGGAATACATATGGTGAGCTACAACAATGGTTAAAGAACCTAACATAGCTAGGTTAAGAGCTAATTGAGCATGCCATGATGTTGTTAGGATTTTATAAAGGCCCTTATGACCCTGGCCTGTAAATAGACCTTTATGGGCTTCTAAAATGTCTTTAAGGCCATGGCCAATACCCAGTTGGTCCTATACATATGACCGGCGATCAAGAACAGAATTGTAATTGCTAAATGATGATATGCTATATCTCTTAGCCACAAACCTCCCGTTATTGGATCTAATCCTCCACAAAAACTCAGAAATTCTGCATATTTTGATCAATTCAAGGTGAAAAAGGGGGTTGCTCGCTCGGCAAAACTAGGATAAAGTTGAATCAAAAGATCCCGATTCAAGATAAATTCATGAGGAAGTGGTATCTCTTTAGGATCAACTACAACATCGAGAAATTGGTTAATAGGTAAAGATACATGGATTTGGTGTCCCGCCCAAGAAAGAGACCCAAGTTCTAGTAACCCCGCTAAGTGGTGATTCAACATAGATTCTACATCTTTGAACCAAGCCAATTTTGGTGCTGCTTTGTGATAATGGAACCAACTGGCAAAAAGCATTAAGGATGCAAAGACCAATGCACCAATTGTGGTACAATAGAGTTGTAATTCACTAGTTATTCCATATGCTTGCCAAATCTGAAAAAAATTGGAGGTTATTTGTATTCCCTAGAAACCCCTACCTACATCACCATTCAATATTTCTTGACCTACTATTGTCCAAACCACCTGCGCACTGGGTCCAATGTGAGTAGGATCACTTAGCCATGCTTCATAATTGGAAAAACGGGCACCGTGGAAGTATGTGCCTCTCAGCCAAAGAAAGATAATGGAGAGTTGATCAAAATGAGTACTAAATACTTTTCAAGAGATCTCCTCTAAATCACTGGTATGACTATCAAAATCGTGAGCATCAGCATGTAGGTTCTAGATCCAAGTGGTAGTATCGGGACCCTTAGCTATTGTTCTTGAGAAATGGTCGGGTCGGGCCCATTCTTCGAAAGACATTTTTATAGGATCCCTATCTACAATAATTTTTACTTCTGGTTCCGGTGAATGAATAAACATTAAGTCCTCCTCTTTCCGGACAACACATACAAAGAAACCTGCCAATAGTCAAATTTTTAGTGAACTTCTGAAAGATGGATATTTTATTTAATTTATAGTTAGTCCCTTTTTTTTTTCCTTATCTCCCATCCATCTATTTAGGTTTTCACTAGAGCAATTATGATATCCAAGTTGATCTGGGGCAAGTGTTTGGATCTATTATGACATAACGATTAGGTGCCTAACAGACAATTTAAAATCTTGTAAAACCTTTTCTCATAAAACCCTTTCCTAGTGTGATGAAAAAACTATTTTTTGTGCAACCTAACCTAGTCTAATATATTTCTATCTGAATGTATAAATGCCCATATGTATCTACTTCCATGGAACATAATATCTTAATTACTGTACTGTATTACATTACATTAAAAATCACAAAATAATTTATTAGAATTAATAGGATTCATTTTGATATTTATATTTAGTCATTCAAAGGTATTCTTTCCTTTATTAGATTAGTTTTCTGTACCCATATCTCCTTTATCCATATAAGATACCATACAATAATGATTTGATTGGATCTTATCGTAGGATATGTATGATCTATTTTATTTGATTAATAGATCCAACAATCAATTGTAATGAATTACAAATTTTATTCGAATTCTAAATGCCTCGTAATTTTCAACCAATTATGTGCTTCAATATAATTATTCGGGGTAAGCGCTATAGCCTGTTTCCAATATTCAGCAGCTTGGTTGAACCATGCTTCTGCGATTTCAAAATCACCCCGTTGAGTGGCCCGTTCTCCCTGGTTGGAATAGATGAGTAAATTCCTTTCCTTAGAACCATACTTGAGAGTTTCCTACCTCATACGGCTCAGCAATTGATTCTTTGGGCATCCCATTTTAATCTATACTAACTATATTAGATTTTTAAGAAATGAACCCCCTTAACAAAAAAAAGGAGGGGGGTTAACCACAACTAAGCAGAAGAAGTTAATTAACTAAGTTTTGAACTCTAATTTTCTTGGTCAAAAATCTGTTTTATTTTTTCTCCCCCCTTTAGAAGAATGAAGCATAGAGATATTTCCTTATCTCATTACATTGGGATTTTCTAAAAGGGAACTATCTTGTTTTCATATATGAAATTTATATAGAATCTCTGAAAAGGACTTTCCCTCCATAAGAAAAAAGAACTTCCTATCTTTGGGATCTGACACTACACCACTGCTCAATATCTTATACCTTAGTGGATCAACTTTATTACATAAGTTGATTACTTCCCATATCTTGAGGTAAAAGTAAGCAATTCTTAACCGTATTAATCCAATAGCTAGTTAATTGATCTTTATGGTGCTTTGTCTATCAATTTGATCCTTTACCCATAGAATATAGTATATAGGTGTATCTATTTCTTCATATTTTGGTTCTTGTGAAGTCTCTTTCCTTACTACAACTAAGAAAAATTGTTTCTTTGGGTGATGCATATATCGAAAGCCTTTTTTATAGTATTTACTTTACTAGCCAATTCGATCTTTTTTTTCCTTCTTTCTATAGTGGAGATAGCCACACATAATGACAGATTGCGGCCATATTATTAAAAGTTTGCGGTAAGAATGGATTTCATTCTAGTGCCTGGAAATAATATTCCAAAGACTTCATATGTTCTCCATTACTTGTGTTTGTAAGGCCTATGTTATAGGGTATATAACTTTGATCATAGGGATCAATTTCTGGTCACTTAGCTTCATAATAATTTTGTAAAGCTTTCGCATAATTTCCTTCAGATTGAGCTAACATCTATTACGGTCATTCATTTTATTCAAAAAATCTCCATTTCAAAACTGTACGTGAGATTTTCATTTCATACGGCTCCTCCCTTTAGTGCATAGTACTAAGTAATCCATGGAATCCAAATTTGACTATTCTCATTATATTATGAACTGGCAGGGGCTAGTATTTTTACAAGAGATCTCTAGCCAACCTCCCTGTAAGGTAAGAGGTTTTTCTTTCTTAACACCAATCTAGTTCTATATAGAAATGGTAATTCCAACAATTTCTTTGTCCCCAATGCCCCCTATTTTCAGGAATTAGTCACTTCAATGATCTTTGATGGTTATATGGATATCCAAATTATGAAGGAGATGGATGTTTGTTGTCGTAACCATTCTTCTTAGTCCCAATACCAATAAATAAAGGGATAATTTATAACAAAGTTTTCATCTTGTTGATTCCTAAGTGTAGTGCTTCTTTCCCTATGCCCCCTATGGGTACTAGTGAAGTAGAATTGACCTGCAATACATAACCTATACGGGTACCCTTTCGCTCAATACTAAAATTGGCAATTGAAGCATTTGAGGCTGCATTTCCCTAGAATACATGAGAGAAGGAATTATTCTATCTCCAAACTTCACCTTCACCAAACGTAGGTTTATTTCAATAATTTGTTTCTTTCCATCTCAAACCACACGCCTTTTTGTATGACTGAGAGGGCTAAAAACACAAGAAAAAAGAATCAAATCGCACCATCTCTCTAATAAGTAAATGCCTTTTTTTCTCCCATAGTTGTTAGAATTATTTGTAATAAGATATTGGCTATAATTGAAGAGGTCTTATCAACAAAATTTCCATTTATCCGAGATCTAGGCATAATTAATTAGAAATCTATTCTATAATTTTTCTCATTACCTCGAGAGGTAATGATCCCACAAACAAAGGAATTCTAAAGTATAAGATAACATAAAAACATACAGACTAATTTAGTTCTAAAAAAAATGTGAACCCTTCACTCAAATTATAAATTGAAATAATGCTTTTGGTAAGGAGAGATATGAAATATTTAAATCAGATTAGATTTCATCGCAATTATCAAATTATTTATTATTTATATAGTATACCAATGAACAAAACTATTACTATTGAATAGAACTATTACTATTTCATCTAAGTTGAATAACCAAGACAAAGATTTTTTTTATTCTTATGGAACCATTGATCGGTTGAACCTATATTGCAGTAATATGAATGACTCACTATTTATTTGATTTCTATTTCTGGTCAATAATAAGATTATATTATGTAGGAGAGATGGTCGAGTGGTTCAAGGCATAGCATTGGAACTGCTATGTAGGCTTTTGTTTACCGAGGGTTAGAATCCCTCTCTTTCCGTTTATTTATGTTAATTCACCAATGTTACTGACTACAATATATCAAATATAATAAGAATCAATATCCTTATTCCAACACTAAGACTCTTATTTCTATTTCATAGAGATTCTCTATTCCTAATTACATTACTTTGTTTGATACGTAAAATACAAATATAAATATCAGAAAGAGTGAAGATAAATGAAAATCCTTGATTTATTTGTAGTACATAAATTGGAAAATGAACTCTTTGATTTATTTATAAAAATTTTACTTCAACGCAAGGGGAGGGGGGCAAAATTGTCTAAACCTTTTCTTGTTATTTTCGTTAGGTTCAAGTCTGACGGGAATAATATTCTACGACTAACAAGTCATTTATTTTTAAACCGATCAATTTACTATCTATTATTTGATTTACTAATCCTTTATATTGGAATAAGTCAATAGTCAAATCTTTTGGCAATTCTTCATGGGGTGGCGATTCCATAGAATTTTGAATCAGAGCTTTCGATCTTTGTTTATTCTTCGTAGTAATAATATCTCTGGGCTTGCAATGATAACTTGGTATATCCACTATATGATTATTAACTAAAATATGTCTATGATAAACTAATTGCCTAGCTCTAGGAATAGTCAAAGCCATATCCAATCAAAAAAGGATGTTATCCAAATGCATCTCAAGTAGTTGTAATAAAACTTGACCTATTGACCCTTTGGCTTTTCCAGTGATATGTACATATCTAAGTAATTGTCATTCTATCAAACCATAATGAAAATGCAATTTCTGTTTTTCTTCTAGATGAATATGATATTGTGATCTTTTCCTAGAACATGATTGGTTTTAAAGATCACTTCCAGATCTACACTTTTTACTGGTTAGTCCTAGTAAAGCCCCTAGACGGCGTATTTTTTTGAAATGAGGTCCTCGGTAATGAGACATAAAAAAAGACTCCTTTTTTTATTTTATTGACATTTCATTTCTTCATATTGCATTACAAAATAAATCAAAATTAAGACTGAACTAAACGAGAAACAACGTAAAGCTAAAATGGATCTATTGAAGTACTACAAACAACTATTGACATACTACAAATCAAATAAAGTAGAATGGAATAAATTATATCAATAGATGGATTTTTTGTACATATAGGAAATAATGTATATACTAAAAAATTTAGCCTCCGTCTTCATATTTGTTCTATACAAATCTAATTCCTCCATTTTGTATTTTTTGATTTCTAGTTACAAGTTATCACCACATAATAGATCCGATTGGTGACCCAACATTTGGAGAAATGGAGAAGGGGGATTGTCAATCATGGAAAAAAATAGATAGAGAAAAAGCCAGCTATCGGAGTCGAACCGATGACCATCGCATTACAAATGCGATGCTCTAACCTCTAAGCTAAGTGGGCTAGCATAACAGAGATGTATAGGAATTCTATAAAGTACCTGGTCTTAGTTAGCTATTAATAAATTCATAGTTGAATACTAAAATACTCAAATTCATTTAGAATTTTAATTTAGTAAATTAACTTTGACTATCTAATAACTATCACTATAATATAAGTATTTAATAAGTACTTTATAAGTATAATTTGATTTAGTATTATATTATGAATTTTTTCATTTAGTATTATATTATTAAATAAATTATTAAACAATTAACTATTCTAAATAATTCAATATCTATTTTATATGATTAAAATAAAATATCATGACATGATATTATCAAACTTGAAATTTTGACTAGAAAAAAATGGAATTATTTTTTAGAGGAGTTATGGCAAACTATATTAATTATATTAACTACTCAATCGATTCTCAAATCAAAAAAGAATAAGAAAAGGAGAATAAAGATACAAGCATGAGGTATTCTTCTGGTTTGATTTAGAAACATAGGAGATAAGAAAGAATGAATATCGACCGTTCCAGTATTGCAAATCGTGCCGTAAAAATGAAAGAGGGGGGAAGCATATATATCTGGGATATATGTATCCATATTGAATTGCAGATATATCAATAATAGAATCGGTTCTGATTGAAACAAATATAGTTTATCCAATAAAGATGAAATAATAGAGGGTGGCAAAAAATAACATAGCAGTATACACTTTTCGAATACAATATAAGAATCATTATCTAATGAATTCAATGGTATCAAGATAAATCAAAGAAGTAGAAAGGTGGATATGGCAAAATTGGTAGACGCTACGGACTTGATTGAATTGAGCCTTGGTATGGAAACCTACTAAGTGCTAACTTCCAAATTCAGAGAAACCCTGGAATTTAAAATGGGCAATCCTGAGCCAAATATTTATTTGAGATTTGAAAAGGTTTGGTTTATCAAAAAAACTAGAATCAAAAATCAAAAAAGGATAGGTGCAGAGAATCAATGGAAGTAGTTCTAATGAATGGAATTGATTACGTTATGTTAGTAGTTGGAATTCCTCCATCAAAATTATGAAAAGGGGAACTCTATATACCCAATACGTACATACACATACTGACATATCAAACGATTAATCATCACCCGATTCCATTATATATATATATTATATATATGTATATGACATTATATATGAAATGAATTGAATATATATGATATGAAAAAAAATGCAAAGTCAATTCGGAATCTATTCCAATCAAAGTTAGAAGTTGAAGGAAGAATCGAATATTTAGTGATCAAATCATTGATTCCAGAGTCTAATAGATCTTTTGAAAAATGAATTAATCAGATGAGAATAAAGAGAGAGTACCAGTCTACATGTCAATACTGACAACAATGAAATTTATAGTAAGAAGAAAATCCATCGACTTAAGAAATCGTGAGGGTTCAAGTCCCTCTATCCCCAAAAATCCCATTTTACTTCTTTTTTGTTTCATCAAGGATTCAAATAAAAAAATAAATAAATAAACTTTTGGAAGGTCTAAAAAATTCAGGGACTAGGTAAGATTTAAAAATATTTTTTGGTTATTGACATAGATACAAATACTCTACTGTAAAAGAATGATGCGCAAAAAATGGCCGGGATAGCTTAGTTGGTAGAGCAGAGCAATGAAAATCCTTGTGTCACCAGTTCAAGTCTGGTTCCTGACATCCCAATACTATATAACATCGATATTTACACAAATTCTCACTTAAAAGGTAAATATATATCTAAAATAAATAAGTTGGCTAAAAAGTTTCAAAAATCTACAAGAGTTGAAGGATAGCAATAGAGATGCATTTCAGACACAGTACAAATAAAATTCAATCCCTTTTCATTTTTTTTTTCATATTTCTATACTATTTCTTCTCTCCTACTTATGTTACTTTACTAAGTAATGTGAGCGGTACAAGGTTTATGGTGCAAAACTTTTTTCGATTCATCTTATTTATAGTTTCTGCTCATATGAGATATCTTACAAATGAAATTATGAGATATCTTACAAAAAGCCCTTTTTTTTTAGCCCTTCCATAATCTGAATTGGAGTCTGGTTACTTTGTTTCATTTAGAACAGAATGTAAAAATATTCTTGATTTGACTTAAATGAAGTCTGGAGTCGTGTCATAGAAGTGAACATAAGTTTCTTATCATTCAATCAGCATCTTGTATTTCATAGAAATTGGGGGTAATATAGTCCTTATGTAGGGGCCAGCCTATCCAACTTTCCGGCATCAAGATATATTTAAGATGTGGATGATTATCAAAAGAGATCCCTAACATATCATAGGATTCCCGCTCTTGAAAATCTGCACTTTTCCAAATCCAAAAAACAGACGGGATTCTAGGATTATTCCTAGATACAAATACTTTTATGCATACCTCTTATGCTTTATCTATACCATATTCTATTCTCATAAGATGATATACACTAGCTAAAAATCCGCCCGGTGCTACATCATAGGCACACTGGGAATGTAAATAATTGTAACCATATATATATGAAACAATAGAAATGGAGTCCCAATCCTCTATTTTTATTTGTAAAGTTTCTATTCCTTGATAGTCAAAGCCCAAGGATCTATGAACAAGCCCATGCTTGACTAGGCAATCAGATAAATGACCCTGCATCTTCTGTATTTCTCCCACATTTATTTGTGCTTGTACAAGTATTTCTCAATTTAGAATGAAACTTTTGAAAGATTGACTTGCTCTTTGTCATTCTGCATAAGAAAACCCTACCTAATTCTCTAATTCGTAGGAAGATACTAAATTTTGAGATTTGCAAAATCTTTCAAAAGGTATTTCTGAAGTATTGATGATTGATAGAACAATCCTTGATCGTAATTTCTAGTATGAGTACTGTGTCGAACATAAAACTTGTGATTAGTAGTAAAACCTCGATTTTCCCATTGAGACATAGTTCTATCTTCAGGGAGTCCTCAATATATCTTCTTATGAAGTTTTGTCATAGCATCTATAACTGCCACTGGTTTAGGGGGGCAGCCCAGCAAATAGACATCCACATGAATTAGCTTATCGACTCCCCGAACAGTACTATAAGAATCAGTACTGAACATTCCTCCTATAATAGTACAGACTCCCATAGCAATAACATATTTTGGTTCAAGCATTTGCTCATTTAATCTCACCAAAGAAGGAGCCATTTTCATTGTTACTGTGCCGACTATCAAAATTAGGTATGCTTGCCTAGGATTTGATCTTGGTACCAATCCATAATGATCAAAATCGAATTGTGAGCCTATTAAGGAAGCAAATTCAATGAAACAACAACTAGTACCATTGAGAAGCAGTCATAAACTGGAGAGTCTTGACCAATTCAAAAGATCATTCGATGTAGTTGAAATAACTAAATTGTGGGTCGTTTGGTCAAGTAATAGGAGCTCAATCAAATTCATAAGTGTCTCAATTGTAATTTTTTTTTTATTTTGATTATCTAAATATTTAGCTAAAACCATTCTAATGCTCCTTTTTGCCATGCATAAACTAACCCAACAATTGGGATAAACATGAAAATGAAAGCTTCTATAAATACAGATATGCCCAATACATCAAAACTCATAGCCCATGGATAAAGAAAGACCGTTTCAACATCAAAAACAACAAAAATTAGAGCAAACACGTAATAGTGGATTTGGAATTGTAACCAAGCATCCCCCATAGGTTCTATACTCGATAACTAGAGAACTTCTCTGGTCCTTTACTAATCAGGGTTAAAACTTCGGAAATTAGAAATGTCAAGATAGGAATAATGTTTGATATTATCAGAAATGCCTAGAAAATATCATATTCATGAAGCAAAAACATAAATGTACTCCTATCAATCTGGAATATGTTGAATTATTCGATTCTGGATTGGGATCATCAATTCATCTATATAATTTCTTAATCGAAACATGAATTGATTTTGATTGAATCAAACTGCATAGCATAGAGTTTGTTTGTTGTACGGTAGGCATGTCTTGTTTAAAGATTCATCCAACGGAGTACCACTTAGCATTTCTAATGAAATAGTAAACACTAATAAATTAAGAGAAACTAATAAATAGAACTATAATATTATTTATTATTATAATATAAGGATTATTAAGGTATAAGAATTATAAGAACAATGAATATCTATTATCAATAAACATATAGAATCACACATTATTGAACAATTCAACAAATTAAATCCCCAATCCAACTTGTAGCATAGAATATTGTTGAAGAGAGGCTGATACATTTAGGGTCGATTCATTATCTCTGAAATAATCAATTCAATGGAGGTTCTAACAAAGAGCAATTAGTCAAGGGACTTCTACAAATACAAGACTAAGAATAAGTCTCAATCCATGTGACTTAGGATTAAATTTGGTTTGGTTGGGTTAGAGTTTCTAGATAGGATCGATCATGTCATGATTTTCACTTCATAAATTGACTGGGATTGAGTATACCAGAAAATCAAATGTATCACTAACTCTTTGATCGTGGGAAGGAAAAGAAATTAATCCATGAGGATTAATAAAAATAAATAAGTATGGACATCTTAGGTTATGCCAGATTTGACAAATACCAATTGGATCTGTTAGAGTGGATTTTTTTCTCTTGTCCCTATACATACGTAACTACGTAATACTTTCATTTCTATAAATCGACTGATTGGTCAGTCTATCCATAAATAAAATAAGGAGATGAAAACTATTATAAACTCAAATAGAATATCTATACAAAAATACAATCTATTAGGGCTATAAAGATTTGAACCGTAGACCTTCTCAGTAAAATAGATCAAACTTATTATTATATTATCAAAATGATTCGAATTGTTTCAAAGAGCCAACATGCATTTTATTGCATTGGGCTCTTTCATCAATTGATGTAAAGATCAATTAGTCCACCATATTTTTTCTTCAGAGGAAGATAAAAAGATAATAAGATGGCTCCGCATGCTCTGATTCATATTCATTATTTGAATTCTGATTTAGGAGCAATACCAAAGTCTCTCAAAGAAGGATTACTTTGACTTAGGTCTACCTCCGGCCTAGATCAACCTAAGTTAAGTGGAGTTTCTATCGCTCCTCTACAAGAGTCAAATATGAGACTTCATACACCTTAAAGTTCATAGGATGAAAAGAGATGATTTTGAGGTCCTTATACTCATTATGCCTAGCATTGAATGTGGGTTGGGTATTTACCCTATCAATTATCAAATCAACGGTGGGTTTTCTATTTGGCACTTAAATTTGCACTAAATCTAAATTAGATTGAATCCAACCAAATAAAATATATGTCGTGCTATTGTTCTCTTGTTCCTCAAATCTATGGAGTAAGACATTGATTTTTCATCTCAATAAGATCAATTATGTTCATTGTATAATTGGCATATTTTGAAAAGCATTGGCACACGTGTAAATGAGGTGCTCTACCTAACTGAGCTATAGCCCTTGCCCTTGTCATAGATATCTTAATGTATGGATAATTTCTTGTTAAGATGGATAGTCCAGAATCCCACATCGTATGATAGCTTTGCGATTGGTTTACTATTTTACCAAATTGGAATTGCTTAGAAATACTATTCTATCTATAATCCTCAAAGTGGTTGGTCTTTTGTGGTGATAAATGACCTACTTAACTTAGTGGTTAGAGTATTGCTTTCATACGGTGGGAGTCATTGGTTCAAATCCAATACTAGGTAGAACTTATTAAATACCGGAGTGGAGTAAATGGTATCTAATAAGTTTTTCTACCCATCTTATTTTTTTTTTGGTTTCATTGTATTTTGATTATTTTAATCACTGATTTATGGATCAAATTCACTCGACCCATGGTTGGGAACTAATGATTAGTTCGGTCTACAACGATTTTGGATTGGCCCATAATGATCAAATTATATCTGGTCTTGTTTTCACTTTTCCAGTTATTCTAGATACAATTGTGAAATATTGGATCTTCCATTATTTAAATCATGTATCTCCTTCGCTTGTAGTTATTTATCATTCAATGAATGAATGATAAACAAATTAATGAATGAAGATGAAGAACTCATTTGGCTTCTTAATATCAATTAAATGAGAATATTTTTTGTGTATAAAGAAAGCATTTTCCTTTTTACTTATTCAAATTTGAATTTTACTTATTCTTTTTATTTCTACCTGTTCAAGGTATTTGTCCCATACTATATCTATTCTAGTACAATTATTCCAATACAATAGCAGACTTTGGGGTAGGGAACTATACTAGACTAGCTACCTATATAATTTATTTCTTATAGAAATTTTGCAATTAATGATTGAACCATGCAAAATAGAAATACTTTTTCTTGGGTAAAATAATAGATGACTCAATCCATTTTTGTATCGATCATGATATATGTAATAAATCGAGCATCTCTTTCAAATGCATATCCCATTTTTGCACAACAAGGTTATGAAAATCCACAAGAAGCAACTGGATGAATTGTATGTGCCAATTGCCATTTCGCTAATAAGCTTGTGGATATTGAAGTTCCTCAAACTATTCTTCCTAATACTGTATTTGAAGCATTTGTTCGAATCCCTTATGATATGCAACTGAAACAAGTTCTTGCTAATGGTAAAAAAGGGGCTTTGAATGTGGGGGATCTTCTTATTTTACCCGAGGGATTCAAATTAGCCCCTCCTAATCTTATTTCTTCTGAGGTGAAAGAAAAGATGGGAAGTCTATCTTTTCAGAATTATCATCCCAATAAAAAAATATTCTTGTAATAGGTCCAGTTCTTGGTTAGAAATATAGTGAAATCATCTTTCCTATTCTTTCTCCCAACCCAGCTACGAAAAAAAGACGTTCACTTCTTAAAATATCCCATATATGTAGGTGGGAATAGAGGGAGGGGTCAGATTTATCCTAATGGAAGTAAAAGTAACAATACGGTCTATAATGCCACATCATTGGGTATAGTAAGCGAAATAGTACATAAAGAAAAAGGGGGATATGAAATAACCATAGTTGATGCATCGGACGGACATCAAGTGGTTGATATTATACCTCTAAGACTAGAACTTCTTGTTTCAGAGGGTGAATTCATCAAACTTGATCAACCATTAACAAGTAATCCCAGTGTAGGGGGCTTTGGTCAGGGAGATGTAGAAATAGTGCTTCAAGATCCATTATGCACTCAAGGTCTTTTGTTGTTCTTAGCATCTATTATTTTGGCACAAATGTTTTTTGGTTCTTAAAAAGAAACAATTTGAAAAGGTCAATTGTACGAAATGAATTTCTAGATCTAGAGATTCCTTAACATTAAATTGTTAAAAATAGTTTATACTATTTTTCATGACGTCTGGAATTAATTACTTGTATCCCATTCCTAGTAATGGACAATAAAATGCAAAAAAATAAAAAGAAAGAAAATACAGGGCAAGGACGGGATACATAAAACAAATACTTCTAGGAGGGATTGCTAGTCTTCTTAATCTTCACAAAAAAACTATTTTCCATAATTATTCAATTAGCTTAAGTATTAAATATTAATAGAAGAAATAGTTCTAAATAAAAAAATTTAAGATTAAGAAATTAATGTTTTATCATTTCTACAATTTGATTATGTTGATTGGATTATTTTCCAATTTGTATATTATGGAATAGATCAAAATCTCGCCTGAAAAAGTAAGAACTCAAAGGGTTGAGACCCCTCTAAGTTCTTACTTTTTCATGTCTAAAATCTTGTTCATCCGATCACTACAGAGATGAACCCAACCCAGAATATGAACCATAAAAGAAAATACCTATTGAACTGATCACAAGAATGCTAGTTACAGTACCTATCAGCCAAAGGAATCCTTCTAGTAGTATTGGTCATATTTTCCCCCTTTCTTCCACATTTTATCAAGTGGTCATGCTAGAGACAAAAATAGTCATGGATAGTTATGAGGATGGTATCCTTTTGAATAGGATAAGAGAATTCCCACTATTATCTTTCTCTCAATTGAATAAATAATTGGAAAATAAAATAGCAAGTACAAAAATGAGTAATAAACCCTAGTATAGGCTGGTACAATTTAACTCAACATTTTGCTCATTTGGGTTTGATTGTGTCATAGTTCTATAATTCGAATTAGGTTTATCGTTGGATGAACTACATTGCTGATATTGATCCCAAAAAAGAAACAGTAAGTATAGCTAGTCCATGAACAGCCAACCATCGCACTATAAAAATTGGATAGGTTCGATCAATGGTCATTGGGGGCCTCCTAAAAGGATCTCATAAATTCATTGAGTTGTTCCAAACAATCAAAATAGCCAGTTATTAATAGAATGCCCTGTCGGCTCTCTGTTAAATATTCATTTTGTCGAGGACTTCCAAACACATCGTAAGCTAAACCCATACTTACAAATAACCAACCCACAATGAATAGGGAAGGTATAGTAATACTATGAATGACCCAGTATCGAATACTGGTAATAATATCTGCAAAAGGACATCCTCCCATGGTTCTAGACATGCTGAGCTCCAAAAATTCTTGTACAGTAAAAAGAGGAATCTATTTTGTGAAAGATGGGATCAATAAATAGAAAACTACTGATACTTTATTTCATCTTTGTTTGTGAGATTGTCAATTTTGTACCAAAGTTGTATTTCGAGTATACCGAATCAGTATAGCTATTCTTTGTTTGACACGACAACGTTGTATCCCCAAACGCTATAGAATTGCTTTCTTCTATTTTTTTCTTGTATATGGATAATTGTATGTTATCCAATAGACCAATAAAAAAAATTCCTTACAATATAAGGTTATTCACTTTGTAATAAAAAATAAAGATCTTGGTAAAATGTGAGTCAATGGATTTTATAATTCATGAAAGATGAAAGATATTATCATATTTGCACAATTCAATTATATTATATGTGAAATAGAAAACTTTTTTCATTTTATTAGGGTATAGGGTTAAAAAAATTTTGTTCGAATCCTTTTATTTCAATTCAAGTAATTGGTTAGTCATACAATAAAAATACAATAATACAGTACTAGTGTATTATTTTATGAAAAAAGAACAAAAAAATAAGGTTTTAGGACAGATTGCAAGAAACCTTTTTCTTCTTATTTGAAATCAGAATATCATATTATGGGCAATTAACTAATAACTAAGCTTTACTGTACTAAATCAAATGAATTAATGAATTCAAAATTCAAATAAGTAAGTCGAGTTTAAAAAAAAAAGTAAAGGTAATATCAGGCCGTTCACTCTAAACAAAATAGACTTACTCCTATTGAAAAAGAATAGAAATGATCAAAATTGAAATTATTTGCAAACCTAACTTAATTCCCTTTCCTTTATTTGATTTTGGAATCAAGTTACACAACACACACAATTCTTATTACTATACTCAACCCAGGAATTGAAGAATGAACCTCTTCTCTTGATTCAGATTCGCAAGATCGGTCGGTGTTACTGCCATTTGACTTTATTTTATTCTACCTATATGAATAGCTATATCTTTTTTAGAGTCATTAGTCCATTCATAATGACTAACGAATCAAGAACTTTCAATTAGAACTAATTCTGTCAATAGTATTTTTTCTTACTGTCATATTCAGGAAAAAGAGAAACTTAGTTAAGTCTTCTATCAACCTATGTAGCAAAAAAAATAACACTAATTTCATTTTTTTTCATGCTTATTATAACTAGTTATTTCGGTTTTCTATTGGCTGCTTCAACTATAACCTTGGTTCTATTGATTAGTTTGAACAAGATGTGACTTATTTGAAATTGAGTGACCAATTTGTTAAATATTTCTTTGGAATTGTGCGAGAATTGTATGATTCCCTTCCACATCAATTGCCAGTTCTTAGTCATTGAGATTCATGGATAATTCAAATTAATATTTAGAGATAGATTTTACTTTTATTTCCTCAAAGCAAACAAAACAAAAAGAAATTGAAATGATTGAAAATTTTCTATTTGAAATCGTCTTAGGTCTAATTCCTACTACTTTGGTGGGATTATTCATAACAACATATTTACAATACAGACGTGGTGATCAATTGGACCTTTAATGGAGGAATATTAATTTTTTGATTGACCTCCCGCAATGCAAAGAGGGGGTCAAATTGAAATTGTAATCAATTTCATTTTATTAAGTTATTTTATTGTAATTCATAATTCGGCATAAGATAAACAGAATCATGCTCTGTAGGATTTGAACCTACGACATCAGGTTTTGCAGACCTGCGTTCTACCAAACTGAACTATGAGTGCTTTCTTAGGTAGGGATGATAGGATTTGAACCCGTGACATTTTGTACCCAAAACAAACGTGCTACCAAGCTGCGCTACATCCCTTTATTGTTGTATAGTATCATTGTACAAAATCCTTGGTCTTGTTTTCCACTTGTTTTCTTTCATCTTCATATATTCATATAATAAAATAAAAAAATTATATACATATGAGAAACTAACGTAATAAAAAAAATGAATACAAACGATCTTGAACTACAACATCTGATTATATATGTATCACAATAAAATAAAGAAGTAGGATTTTCAATGCGAGATATAAAAACATATCTCTCCACGGTTCCTATGCTAACTACTCCATGGTTTGGGTCTTTAGCGAGTATCTTGATAGAAATTAATTGTTTATTCCTAGATGCTTTGTTATTTCCCTTTTTTCATTATAGTTATTGATAAATGATACTTAAATGAAATAATGAGATTAGGATAGTAGGATGCTAATTCGAAAGAAATTGTATCACTTACTTTTTACTCAGTTAATATTAATTACAACCAAATATTTTTTTTTACAATCAAATCTTTTCTTTAGAAATTGCATTTTTAGTTAGTAACTTCTATTGATTTTTTTTGTTGCTTTCTTCTTCTTCGGTTCAGATAAAAAATAGAGGTATTTAAGTGGATCCAAGGAGGTTCATGGCCAAGGGTATAGATATCCGAATTAGAGTTATTTTGGAATATACCAGTTGTGGCCAAAATAGTATAATAAGGAATTGCCAGGTATTTTAGATATATTACTCAAAAGAGTCAACACAATACACCCAATCAATTAGAGTTAAGAAAATTGTGTCGCTATTATCGCACGCATACAATTCATGGTGAAATAAAGAAATAGATCAAATGGAACATGTGTAGGATCTTTCCAAGGAACAGGAAGAGGAAAAACTTAACGTATATACAACACAATTATTATATAGTATATATGCAAATCAAATACTATTCTGTCGGATCTAAAATAAAATGAATAAAGAGAAATTTTGAGAGAAGGAATAATCCATGGATAAATCCAAGCAACCTTTTCATAAATCCAAGTGATCTTTTTGTAGGCGTTTGCCCCAAATTGAATCGAGGCACCGAATTGATTATAGAAATATGAGTTTAATTAGTTGATGTATTAGTGAACAAGGAAAAATATTATCTAGATGGATCAGTAGATTAACTTTGAAACAACAATGATTAATTACTATTGCTATAAAAAAAGCTCATATTTTATCTTTTTTACCTTTTCTTAATAATGAGAAATAATTTGAGAGAGCTAAGTCGATCCTTAGAACTACTGATCCTAGAACCAGAAATAAATAGACATATCCCTCAATTGACTCAAAACTCTCAAGCTCAAATTGATGTTTTGTTTGGAAAAACCTAGGATTTTGATTTGATTGTTGTGTTATAAGAAAAAAATGGGAAGGGGAAATCTTTTTTTATTGAAACATTTCATTCATTTTATAAGTAGAAGTATTTGAATTTATTTTTCTTCTATCTTCCCAAAGTTCATTCTCCAGGGAATTTTGTTTCAATCCTTCATTCCTGTAGATTACTTTACAATCTCTTTCTTTTATTTTATTTGAGAGATCTTATTGGAAATCATGTAAAGAAAATTCTTATTCGATATAGCTATTTGCACCAGTATTTTATGATTAAAAAGCAATTGCCTCTTGTGCAAATTGTGTATGAATTGACTATAACTATAGGATACCAAATTCTCGTAAGTTACTGCATTTATACGAGTGATCCACAAATGACGAAAATCCCACTTTTGCTTGTCTCAATCTCAATGAGAGGAAACCAAGGCTCTTATTTTCTATTGAGTAGCTATTCGAGTAGGTCTTGAATGAGCCCCTTTAAAAGTTGATGCAAATAAATGAATTTTTGTTCAACATCTCCGAGCTGTATATCCTCGTCTAACTCTGGTCATTGAATCAAATTAAACTTTAATGAATAACTAATTGATTTCTCTTCTTTCAGTCATTCTTCGCTCTTCTGTTCGATTAATAACAAAGTGGATTATTCCAGTATATAAAAAAAGAAATTCCCATGGTTTTTGCTACTATGACCTTCCCAACCATGATTTTTTATTCCTTCTAAACATTTGAGCTGAAAATACTCAGTTCTACCGACACTAAAAAAATAGTGGGTTCCGTTGTTTCTATGGTTACTTCTTTAACTAAACGGTGAGGTCCTTTTGTATACACCGAAGCCTCCTTTGTCATTTAATCAAATGTTATTGTTAACTTGTATAGTTCATATCCTTTGGCTCTACCCATCAATTATATAGTGATGGTATTTAATTATGAAAATTGGCTAGGTATAGGTACATGACCCTCTTAGTCCGTTCTTTCAAGAATAAGAGCATAATTGATTTTCTTATCTTAATAGTATTTCCTTCGCTTAATGGATAACCATTTGCTACCAATGGAGAATTTCTTCTCATCTCAAATCAAATCCATTTGCACTAATGGAAACCAAAAATTCTATATACCATATAAGTATATGATAGATCCTCATTTTTAGATAGTAAATGGCCTTCTTCCAATCTATCCATTCTATTCGTTGGTATTAATCATTAATACTGGAAAATTTTTCTCATTTCTTTCTTCGAGCTCATGATTTGAACGAGTCTTACATACACCCTAGTACATGCTCCTCGACACTGAGGACACCCTCGAAGAGCGGGAGATTTTGTGACATTTCTGATTGGCTATCTTGTGTTTCTAATAAGTTGTTTAATAGTTGGCATATCATATATATGTATATCTAGAATAAGAATAGCTTGGTTTAGATTGATCTTAACTGGATCATTGATGATTATGAATCATTTCTATTTAATGTCAAATCAAAGAAAATGTGAATTATGTTTTTGAAATGGATTTACACAAAATCACTAGTATTTGCATTTTCTACCGCTACAAGATCAACAATGCCATGAGCTTGGGCTTCTGTTGCTGACATAAAAGCATCTCTTTCCATGTCTTCGGAAATAACCCATAAGGGATTTCTTTGTACATAAACCTTTGTGAGTGTTTCATGAAGTTTCAGTAGTTCTTCTACTTCCAAGATAAATTCCCCAGCTTGTGCCTCATAAAAAGAACTAGCGGGTTGGTGAATCATAACCCTGATGATACTAATATAACATTATAAGGGGTTCTTCTATTTCACATGGTTGGTCTAAAGCTAAAGTAAGGGATAAAAAATAAGAAGAAGAAAAAAAATAGAATTGAAAACCATACAGGCTTTTTGTGCATTGCATAGGCTCTATAATGGAATTGAATTTACCACCCCCCCCCCTTCTCTCGAAGGATGAAGGAAATATAATCCATCCGATCTAGATCATTGAATGATCCATTTACCAACCTTCCTTTCGTAGGAGTTAAAAAAAATACTATGATGGCTCTGTTGCTTTCTATATTTATCTTGTCTATGATTTAGCAATCCCAAAGTTTATTTCTGATACGATCAAATAGGGAAAAAATGATCTTTTTTTTCATTTTCGTACTCTTTCTTTCCTAAGATGAATATTAGAAAGAAAAGAGACTTTTGGTTTGGAATAACAAAATGACTTCTGACGCTGAAATGTACTCCCGACACGTAAGATCAAATAGAAAATAACCTTTGTTTCATACTACTATTTCGATACAAAACCTCATGTTATGAAAAAACAAGAATGATTTGTTCATATCAAACTTGAGATGCCATGCTATTATTACTTAGAATTCATATTCGATATGGCGAAGGCATAGTTTTTTTTGTTTTTCAAAGAACAAACTCATTGGCGCCAAGCGTGAGGGAATGCTATACGTTTGGTAATTTCTCCTCCGACTAGAATTAAAGATCCCATTGAAGCGGCTAATCCCATGCATATTGTATGCACATCGGGTGGCACAAATTGCATAGTATCATAAATGGCCATTCCTGGGATTACCCATCCACCGAGAGAGTTTATAAACAAATAAAGATCCCTAGTAGCATCTTCTATACTGAGATATACCATGAGACCAACAAGTTGATTTGAGGCCTCATTATCAAACCTCTTGGCCCAAAAAAAGTAATCTCTCTCGATAAAGTTGGTTGATTAGGACAAAATTCTATCCCCTAGAAACAATACTTGCACCTTTGGATGCATACAGTTCAAAAAAATTGTGAAAAAAAATCAATGTATCAATTTAATTCCTATTTCTTTCTTTTGTAACAGCTTTTTTAGGTTTGCTTTTTTAAAAAAATTTTCAAGAATAGGTTTTGTTTTGGCATCTCTCCATACCATACTAAAAGAAGAGAAAAAAAGAATTTACTGAACTTCTTGAACTAACCTCTCGGTGATATATTGTTTCATCATGATTCAAATCATGATGTTGTTTTCTTGTTCCTAAATGGGTCTTTTCAATTCTCTTAGGTTCATATTCTATTCCAAGTAAAGATCTGTCCGAATTCTATTTGTACATAATATGGGGCAAATAATCTCAGTACCACTTTTTTTGAAATTCGTTTGTTTCATGCTTTAGCTTTACTTGCCTTCCCACAAACTATTCCACATATTCATCATACTATTCCATTGATTGGTAGTTTTACTTTGTACTAGTTTAATTAATGTAGTTTATTAATTAAACTAGTTAAAGTTAAGTACAAGAATCGTTTATGATATAAGTGGTAATTGTACATATATTACCAATTTGGTATTTTCTTTTCTGAATGGAGCTTGGATATTTTATCAGTCTAAATCAACCATAAATTATTCTAATTGATAATATATGGATATGGATCCCCAATATAAATATAAATTAATTGGTTTAATTATATTTCACACTCCAAATAATTGACAGTTCAATCAATATTTCTTGGGCAAATCAGAGGATATCTCGATTGGGGGAGAGAACAGGGTAAATCCCATATGTCCCAATATGCCTGACAAGTCACACTATACATCAACCCAAAATGCATCTTCCTCTCCAGGACTCCGAAATGGTACTTTTGGAACAACAATTGGCATTAAATTTCAGAAAAAAAATCAAGCCCTATATTTCACTTTAATATGGAAATGTAACAAGGGGTTTATTTTCTTTGTCATCTTTTTTTATGTTTACCCTATTTTATTTTCCATAAATTGGTAGGGAAAACATAGTGAATAAAAAAAATTTTAATAAAAGGATAAATCGCTCGAATGATAAACAAGTATCTATGCATTCATTCCCAAAAACAAAAATAGGACCAATTTTCCCATTGCGTATTGGTACTCATCAGGTATAGAATAGATCTGCTTCTCTTTGTTCTTATGAACAAACTTGTTCTCTTATTTCCAATAAAATGGAATAAATAGCAATCCTTTCTCATACGAAATCTACTGAAAGGTACATCATAGTATATTCTTTTTCAATGCGATAAAGTTATATAGTGTCTACTTATCTTTGATAAAGAGAGGTATTTCCATGGGTTTACCTTGGTATCATGTTCATATTGTCATATTGAATGATCCCGGTCGATTACTTTCTGTTCACATAATTCATACAGCCTAGTTTCTAGTTGGGCCTGTTTGATGGCTCTATACGAATTAGCTGTTTTTGATCCCTCTAACCTCATTCTTGATCCAATGTGGAGATAGGGTATGTTTGTTATACCCTTCATGACTCATTTAGGAATAAGCAATTCATGGGGTGGTTGGAGTATTTCAGGAGGAACAATAATGAATCTAGGTATTTGGAGTTATGAAGGTGTGGCAGGGGCACATATTGTGTTTTCCGGCTTGTGCTTTTTGGCAGCTATCTGCCATTGGGTGTATTGAGACCTCGAAATATTCTGTGATGAACATACGAGAAAACCATCTTTGGATTTGCCAAAAATCTTTGGAATTCATTTATTTCTCTCAGGGTTGGCTTGCTTTGTCTTTGGCACATTTCATGTAACATGCTTGTACGGTCTTGGAATATGGGTGTCTGATCCTTATGGACTAACTAGAAAAGTACAATCTGTAAATCCAGCGTGGGGTGCGGAAGGGGGTCTATTCCATCTTAGTGTTCGTCTGCCTCAACGTCTATACAAAGGATTACGTATGGGCAACATTGAAACTGTACTTTCCAGTAGTATTACTGTTATTTTTTTTTTGCAGCTTTCATAGTCGCTGGAACTATGTGGTATGGTTCAGCAACTACCCCAATCGAATTATTTGGGCCCACTCGTTATCAGTGGGATCAGGGATACTTCTAGCAAGAAATATAGCGAAGAGTTGGGGTTGGACTAGCTGTAAATCTGACTTTTTTGGAAGCTTGGTCTAAAATTCCCAAAAAATTAGCTTTTTATGATTATATTGGTAATAATCCGGCAAAAGGGGGATTATTCAGAGCAGGTTCAATGGACAATGGGGATGGAATAGCTGTTGGATGGTTAGGACACCCAATCTTTAGAGATAAAGACGGACATGAGCTTTTTGTACGTCATATGCCTACTTTTTTTGAAATGTTTCCAGTAGTTTTGGTAGATATAGATGGAATTGTTAGAGCCGGCGTTCCTTTTAGAAGAGCAGAATCCAAATATAGTGTCAAACAAGTTGGTGTAATTGTTGAGTTTTATGGTGGCGAACTCAATGGGGTCAGTTATAGTGATCCCACTACTGTGAGAAAATATGCTAGATGTGCCCAATTAGGTGAAAATTTTGAATTAGACCGAGCTACTTTGAAATCCGATGTTGTTTTTCATAGTAGTCCAAGGGGTTGGTTCAATTTTGGGCATGCTTCATTTGCTCTACTCTTCTTCTTCGAACATATTTGGCATGGTGCTAGAACCTTGTTCAGAGATGTTTTTGCTAGTATTGATCCAGATTTGGATGCTCAAGTTGAATTTGGAGCATTCCTAAAACTTGGAGATCCAACTACATGGAGACAAGCAGTCTAATACAATGTTGTTCTGGGATCTTCTGTTTATACATATATATATATTCTATGTGATATAGTAACTGAAGAAATATAGTGTATTGAAGAAATTTGCACTTTTTTCATCATCCTTTCTTTGATTCTTTCCTTTTGTAAATAATCCCCCTCTCAAAAAAAAATAGAAATAAAATAGGTGTGGAAGCTATAATTGTAAATTACAATCGAATCTATGGAAGCGTTGATTTATACATTTCTCTTAGTCTCGACTTTAGGGATAAATTTTTTCGCTATCTTTTTTCGAGAACCACCTAAGGTTCCAATGAAGAAAATGAAATGATTTTTCAGTATCTTAATTGAAGTAATGAGCCTCCAAATATAAATATAAGAGGCTCATTACTTCAATTAGTCCCCGTGTTCTTCGAATGGATCTCTTAGTTGGTGAGAAGGTTGGCCAAAGGCGGTATATAAGGTGCACCCAGTAAAGCTTAAAAGTAAACCAGATATGAAGATGGTGACTAGGGTTGTTGTTTCCATTTTTAGATAATTTCAAGATCACAATGGATCTATAATAAGATCGTTTAATTATTTATTTACAACTACAATGAAATGGAATACAAAGTCAACAAATTTTAACCAATGATTAAATAGGGTTTATGGCTACACAAACCGTTGAGGATAATTTTAGATCTGGGCCAAGATGAACTATTATAGGGGATTTATTAAAACTATTGAATTCAAAATATGGTAAAGTAGCTCTAGGCTAGGGAACTACACCACTTATGGGCTTGGTAATGGCTTTATTTGTGGTATTTCTTTCTATTATTTTCAAAATTTATAATTCTTCCATTTTACTGGATGAAATTTTAGTGAGTTAAGTTTTATAAGAACTATGAAGTCCTAGGTTTTCAATCAAAAAAATTACTTAAAACTCAGATTTATAGATTATTTTGTAGTTTGATTGTGGAATTTATTTGTTTCTGTATTTCTCGAATATGAGCGTGTGACTTGTCATAATTGATCCTATTGGTAATACAGAGAATGAGTCTGTCATCTTTATCAAGATGATTCTACCCTGTCAGATATTATTTGATTTATTTTAGTATCTTGAGCACAAAATATATAGAATAAAATAAATCAAGAAAAGAAATATTTGAGCTATGATTCATACCCACTATTTAGACTTCGCGATCGAACTCAAAAAATAATAGGTATTTCAGAGAAATCAAATGATTTTTCTTTCTTCAAACTTATTTTGACTGAAATACAGCTGTCTCTATAGATTTTCTTGAGTTATTACATCTATTCATTAAATAAGTAATGATCAAAGGGTTCTTACTCAGAAAGCTTTTGGGTTTAGTTTAGAGCATTATTAAATAAATCATCATAGTTATAGTTTGAATCTGAAGTTTCAATTGATTTATGGGGTCTCAACAAGAAAATTCCTATTAATATTAATGAATATTAAAACAAGAAACAAGAGTTAATCTGCATTACGTACAAAAAAACAACAAATCAAATGACAAATAAACAAAAAGGGAAGAGAAGATTCAAGAGTCCTATAATGATCAACATAAAAAAAGAGGGCCAAGCCAACTTGATTTGGCATTATAATCACAAAGAAGAAATTTAGGATTTTTGTTATTTCATATCTTCCAGACAAATCGAATCAAGCGGCTATGAAGTTTTGAGCATTTCATTACTATTATGTTGAAAATCAGTATTTGTGTATTTTTGTTTGAGCCATATGAGATGAAATTCTCATATACGGTTCTTAGAGGGGGAGTCTCCTATCTCAATAAAATATATGATTGCTTCGAGGAACGTCTCAAGATTCAGGTGATTGCAAATGATATAACTAGTAAATATGTTCCTCCCCATGTTAACATATTTTATTATCTAGGGGGGATCACACTTACTTGTTTTTTAGTACAAGTAGCTATGGGTTTTGCTATGACTTTTTACTATCGTCCAACCGTTATAGAGGCCTTTTCCTCTATTCAATACATAATGACTGAGGCCCACTTTGGATGGTTAATCCTATCAGTTCATCGATGGTCAGTAAGTATGATGGTTCTAATGATGTTCCTTCACGTATTTCGTGTGTATCTCATAGGTGGATTTAAAAAGCAATTAATAATGATCAAAGATAAAATTAGTAATCCTACTTGGATATTGAGCATTTACCTCTAAGAACTAAATTCTTTGCAATGAATAGTTTTGCAACTTTCATTTAATAAATCTTTTTTTCTATAGTATATAGACTCTTATTCTTATATAGTCATTATAATTATATTATGTGCGGATATGTATGAAATATATATTTCATATGAATCTATTCCTGTCATTCCTTTTTGCTTGAGCCGGATGATGAAAAATTATCATGTCCGGTTCTTTCAGGGGATGGATCTATAAGAATTTGTCTATCCCAATAACAAAGAAACTAGACTTGAATGATCCTATATTGAGAGCTAATTTGGCTAAAGGGATGGGGCATAACTATTATGGAGAACTTGCATGGCCCAAAGATCTTTTATATATTTTTCTAGTAGTAATTCTAGGTACTATTGTGTGTAATGTAGGCTTAGCGGTTCTCGAACTGTCAATGATTGGTGAACCAGCGGATCCATTTGCAAATCCTTTGGAAATATTACCCGAATGGTACTTCTTTCCCGTAATTCAAATACTTTGCACAGTACCCAATAAGTTATTGGGTGTTCTTTTAATGGTTTCAATACCAATGGGATTATTGATAGTACCATTTTTGGAAAATTTTAATAAATTCCAAAATCCGTTTCGGCGTCCTGTAGCTACAATAGTCTTTTTGATCGGTACCGCAGTATCTCTTTGATTAGGTATTGGAGCAACATTACCTATTGATAAATCTTTAACTTAAGGTCTTTTTCAAATTGATTCGATCATGAAATACCGCAAGCCTAGGTATCTAAGGAATAGTCACTTCAAAGTGACTATTCCTTAGATACGGTAATTTTGTTTATTACGATCCATTCTGTAAAAATATGGATTGGGTCGAAGATGACAAATTCATTTTCTTTTTTTTCTAAAAATAAGATGAAATAATATCAATGAATTTCAAATTCAAACTTTTCCTTTTCTTAGTTCTTAGATAAATCAACTGCGAAATGCTTTTGTAGAGTGTTCAATATCTGTTTTACATCTTCTATGTGAAAATATTCAATTTTTATAAGATCTTCTTGACTCTTACTCAAAAGGTCCAATAATGTATATGTATATTGGACCTTTTGAGACAATTATAGGTCTTGGAAGGCAATTCTAATTGGTCAATAAAAATAAATTTCAATGGAATTCCCTTTTTGTTTTTCTTTAGATTATTTAATCTATCTTGAAAGGTAAAAGGGGATAAAGTAAACTTGTTTTTATTTTTCTTGAAATGAGTGTCTTCTTCCTCTGTATGTAGAAAAGGAAGAAATAAATCAATCAAATTACGAGAAGCTTCACAGAGAGCTTCTTTAGGAGTTAACTTCCATTTGTCCATATTTCTAGAAATAGTATCTCCTATTTTTCATTCCCATTACCATAAGAATGAATGCTATGATTTGTATTTCAAATAGGCATGAATACGGCATCTATAGGATAACTTACATCTTGAGAGTTATTTATAGATTTCATATGATATCCGCGATCTCTCTTGATTTGTAATCTAATGCACAAATCAATTAGTTCTATCAGGTTAGCTATATACTGTGTTGTGTCAACTATTTCCACGGAAGGTGGTGAGATGATATCTTGAGCGGTTACGTACCTAGGACCCCTAACACAAATGGATGCAGCTCTAATTCCGTAGAGATTACTTCTCAATACAATTTCTTTCAAATTGAGTAAAATTTCATGTACTGATTCTTCAATACCTACTATTGTAGAATATTCATGTGATACGTCCTCAGATTTTGCACATGTGATACATGTTCCTTCTATTTCTCCAAGTAAAGTCCTTCGCATGGCAATACCGATTGTATCAGCCTGACCTTTCCTAAGTGGGGAGAGAAGAAATGACCATAATAAAGATGTTTACTGTCTACTCTTGATTCAACACACTTCCACTGTGGTGTTCGATTGGATTCTACTACTTCCCCTCAAACCATACTAATATGCTAATTTGATCAGGTCATCGAATCATTTATTTCTCTTGATAGTTGTTTAATTCTTATTTCTACACATGTCTTTTTTTAGGAGGTCGACATCCATTATGTGGCATAGGTGTTACATCACGTATGAAACTTAATAGTATAACACTTCTACGAATGGTTCGTAATGCTACATCTCTTCTGAGACTAGGACCTTTTATCATAACTTCTGCTCATTGCATACCCTGATCAATTATTGTACGAAAAGCATTTACTACTGCTGCTTGAGCAGCATAGGGTGTTCCTCTTCTTGTGCCTTTGAATCTAGAAGTACCCGCGGATGACCAAGAAACCACTCGACCACGTACATCTGTAACAGTTATAATGGTATTGTTGAAACTTGCTTGAACATGAATAACTCCTTTTGGTATTCTACATCCATTCTTGCAAGAACCAATATGTCCATTCCTATGAGAACCAACTTTTGCTATAGGTTTTGTCATATTTTATTATCTGTCTCCTAAATAGGAGTCAGACATACATAGAAATATATGGAGATATCCATTACATATTAAAAAAATGGATCCCCTATTTTTATTTTTATGCTACAAGGATCCCCTCTCTACTTTAGTTTAGAATTAGAAAGTTTTTTTTAAGATTAAAGATTATCCTATCCCTATCTTTGTTTATGTTTTGGATTTAAAAAAATCACCATAATTCGTCCATGTCTACGGATCAGTCGACACTTTTCACAAATTTTATGAATAGAAGTTCTTATTTTCGTATTTATTCCTTTAATCCTGAATCTACTTCTTGGAAGAAAAAACTAAGTCTCTTGAATTTTTTTAACTTAACAAACAAGGACTGTTTAAAAAATCACTTAATTGTTTGACTCCTTGTTATGAAGTCTATAAATTATACATCCCTTGGTTGAATCATAATGACTTATTTTTTATTTTGACTCTATCTCCAGGTAGTATCCATATAAAACTGTGCTGGATTCTCCCTGAAACATAACCTAAAATTAGATCTTCATTATCCAAACACATACCGTTGGGCAGTGATTAGTAATTAGTAATTAAGCCTTCATGAATCAATTTTTGTTCTTTCATTCCAGGTAACCCCCTTTAAGTATCAATGAGATAAAATTAGGATACTGGAGGCGGATCACCATATATAACACAAAATTTCTCCTCCAATTCTTTTTAGTCGAGCTTCTCGATCTGTCATTATTGTAACCGCCCACTACTCCGTAACAGCCATTACTCGGGCCCACTACCCATGACCCAATAACCGCCTCTATTTATAGGCAGCAACCACTGACTAAACCTTCTCAGATTGAAAACTTGTCTTGAAGTGAAGAGAGTCAGGAAACGATCATTGTGAAGGCTTGCAGAGTGGCAAGAAGTTTCGGGAGGATCACCATCAAGATTCGAGGTAGGTTACCTTTGTTTTTGTTCGTTCTCCTTTTGCCTCTTTTCTTAAGACAGTTTCATGTTCAATAATTTATAAACTTAGTGACCCTCATGATATTTTTAGGAAGATGATGATAACCTAGATTTGAGCAAAACTTAATAGAAACTAGATATGTCAAAATTTTGAAATATTATATCGATATAAAGCATGTTTTGAGAATAGAAAAATTAGAGGGTTATATCTATGAAATCTTCATCCCTCTCCATAAAGCAGCGAGAGCTGCTCACCGGCGACCGGCAGCGATTTGAGAGCGAGGTGGCCAGAGTGAGGCAACTGACGCCGGTGGCGTGCGGTGCGGCAGCGTGCAGCACCGCTGCACGTAGGCATCATGCACAAGCAGCTCGTGTGACTATGCATGGCGTGGCTGCACGCGATCTGGCATCAGCACGAGTCTAGCACAAGACCCGACGCCGGTGCAAGTCCAACGCGTGGCACGACGGTGGAAGCGGCTGGTGGCATGCACAGCGCTGCAGTGCACAAGCAACGCACACAACTGCACGGGCTGGAGTCCCGCCAGCGTGCAGCTACATGGTGCACCAGTGCGTGGGGTAGTGCACGGCTATGCGGGCCACATAGGCTGTGCTGTGCACCAGCACACGGGGCAGTGCGAGGTTGCACAGGCCGCTCGAGCTATACAAGCTACGGTGGTGCATGACCCGACACGATGGCACGGGTCTGACGATGACCGGGGGTGGTGATCTAGCAGAGGTGGCGGCACTGGTGATGGCGGAAGCAAATTAGGATTAGGGTTTGGTGGTGAGTTGAGGAAGAAGAAGGAGATGGGTTTAGGTTTAATTTAGGATTGGTTTTGGTTTAGGTTTTGGTTTGGAGTTGGTTTGGGTTGAGCTTTGAGTTAATTGGATTAGTCATGATGTAATTTATTTAGATTAAATCAAGTGATCTTGATTTATAATTTGATGGAATTAGATTGGATGTTTAATTAGATTGGATGTTTAATTTAGATTGGATTTATATTAGATTGGATGTTTAAGTAAATCAGTTTAATTCGCTGAATTTAATCTTGGATTTATAGAATTGATTAGGGACTTGAATTGAATATTGATTAGAAATTAAATAATATTTTATAATTGAGGGGCTAAATTGATAATATCTTCTAGCTGATCTAGTCTGATTTGTGATCGAGTCGACTCCTTTCTATCGTTTGATAATCTAGACTCGATATTTATTATGGCTGAGTCTTTGGTATATTGGGGGACATATGTAGCAGGACTTTATTTGGCTGGTACCAGTTAGCAATTCCATACTTTGGTACATGATTAGCAAGACTATCAGACGTGACAGCAGACAGTCTCTTGAGTTGTAGGGGACGTGATCCATTGTGTGACTAGACGGGATCACCACTTCATCAGTAGTTGGGAGTGCAACGTGGTACAACTCTGCTTAGTAGGGGGTCCAACCACACCCTTATACTGTGGCTAGTCTCCTAAGTTCTAGGAGATGTGATCTGTTGTGTGACTAAATGAGATCACCACTCTATCAACAGTTGGGAGTGCAGCATGGTACAACTCTGCTTGGTAGGGGGTCCAACCACACTCTTATAATGTGGCCCATCTCCTAAGTTCTAGGGGACATGATCTGTTGTGTGATTAAACAGGATCTCCACTCCATTAGCAGTTGGGAGTGTAGTGTGGTATGACTCTGCTTGTTAGGGGCTCTAACCACACTCATAGACTAATTTACATGTAAGTTGGTTTGACCCTGCTTGGTGGGGGGTGCAACCATCTTCGTAATATCAGTGGGGGAGTCCATAGTCACTGTCCCTAACCATTGGCTATCATGTATGTGATATCTTTGTTGATTCATTCCTTGCTGTGGATGTTGGTTTATCTAATCATCATTGTTTTTGTATTATTATTGATATTACTATTGTTAATTTTATTGTTGCTTCCTATATATTGACTTCTCCTATTGTTTGGAGGAGGTAACTCCCTATTGAGCATTCTTGGCTCACCCCTTGACTCTCATCATTCACAAGAGAGTAGTTGATAGACACAAGTGGCAACAATAGTAGTGCACACATGCGTGATTATGCTTGGAGCTACTTTATTTGTAGGTTATTTTATTTTCTTATATGGAGAACATTGTGAGAAACTTGAGTATTTATTGTTGGACCATTTTTCTTTAGGTTATCTAAATTATGTTTGCATTAATGTAATAAATCTTAATTCTATGTATTATGTAAACCTTTTATATATGTTGTCAACTTCGTATTGTGGTTCGATCGGACAACAACAGGGGTGTTACAACTTTTATGGTATCAAAGCCTAAGGTTTAAGAATAACATAGTTTTAAGACTTATTTCATGTAGTGCAAGGTATAATTCTTATCGATAATGTGATTGCCTCTATATTGATCGATTCTGGATCTACACATTCTTTTATTGTCCCTCACTTTGCTATCAAGTTGACTAGAAAGTTTGATCCTTTAGAGACAATTCTGATAGTTGGAATGCTTACTGTCTATAGTATGATTGTAGATCAGGTATTCAAGCAGTCTATTATTTGGATTGAAAACCAAGAGCTCACTGTGGATCTAGTCTTATTAAATTTTAAGGACTTTGACATCATTTTAGGCATGGACTGGTTGGCAGCTTATCATGCCAATGTTGATTGTTTCATGAAGGTGGTAACCTTCAGACCACCTGGGCATGACGCTTTTACCTTCTCCGGTGTGCAAGAAAACTTTTCTCCTATCATTTCTTTTCTTCAAGCCCAACAGCTATTGATGAAGGGTTGCAAGGGGTATCTAGCTTTTATCTCCGAGGAGCGATCGAGTATACCTCAATTAGAGGACATTCCTATTGTCTGAGAGTATTCAGAGGTCTTTCCCAAAGAGTTATCATGATTGCCTCCTGACAAAGAGTTGGAGTTTGGCATAGACCTCATGCTCGGTGCAGCTCCAATCTCGAAACCCCCTTATAGAATGACACCAGTGGAGTTAGTAGAATTGAAGAAGCAATTGTAGGAACTTTTGGACAATGGTCACATATCCCCAGTGCATCTCCTTGGGATGCACCAGTCCTTTTTGTGAAGAAGAAAGATAGAATTATAAGATTATGCATTGATTACCGTCAGTTAAATCCAATCATAGTAAAGAATAAATATCCTCTCTCTCAGATTGACGATCTCTTTGATCAGTTACAAGGTACTCAAGTGTACTCAAAGATTGACCTAAGATCTGGCTGTCATCAATTAAAGGTCAAGGAGGAGGACATCTCGAAGATGCCTTTAGGACTCGCTATGGACATTATGAATTTCTTGTTATGCCATTTGGCTTGACCAATGCACCAACTATTTTTATGGATTTGATGAATAGGGTATTCAGGTAGTATTTAGATTAGTTTGTCATTGTCTTCATAAATGACATCCTAATATATTCCAAGAGTCATAAGAAGCATGAGCAACATCTCAGAATTGTGTTGGAAACCTTAAGACAAGAGAAATTATATGCCAAACTTAGTAAGTGTGGCTTCTGGTTGTCAGAATTTATTTTCTTGGGTCATGAGATCTCTGGTACTGGCATATCGATGGACCCCAAGAAAATAGAACCTGTGTTGGATTGGAAAAGACCCACTAATGTAACCGAGATGAGAAGCTTCCTTGGATTGGCAGGTTACTATAGAAGATTTGTGAAAGGTTTACTAAGAGTGCTACTCCACTAACCCGATTGACTCAGAAGGATGTTAAATTTGATTGGGCGGAAGACTATGAACAAAGTTTTCAAGAATTAAAGATAAGGTTGACCACTACACCTGTGTTGACCATACCTTCCGGGGGTGATGGTTTGGTGGTATACAGTGATGCTTCCATCAAAGGATTAGGTTGTGTTCTGATGCAACATGGAAAAGTGGTTGCTTATGCCTCTAGGCAATTGAAGGCTTATGAGAAAAATTATCCCACTCATGACCTTGAGTTAGTGGCCATCTTTTTTGCACCAAAAATTTGGAGGCATTATCTTTATGGACAGACATTTGAAATCTTTACAGATCATAAGAGTTTGAAATATCTCTTCACCTAGAAGGAACTTAATACGAGATAGAGGACATGGCTAGATTTTCTAAAGGATTATGATTATTCGATCAATTACCACCCAAGCAAAGCTAATGTTGTTGCAGATGCACTTAGTAGGAAATCAGCAGGATATTCGGCCCATTTACTGGTAAGAAAATGGAAGACCTTAAAAACTTTGAGAGACATGGAACTAATCATTATATCAAAGACTCAATGAGGATTGCTAGCTGGATTGCGCCTAGAATCAGAACTAGTGCTAAAACTTAAAGAGTGTCAGTTGAAAGATCCTATGTTGTAGACTTTAAAATTGGAGTTAACTCAAAAGTCCTAAGCTAGGGTTTGATGTGACTGCTGATGGTGTGGTTCAATATCAAGTTCAGCTATGTGTCCCAAATGATGTTCAATTGAAGCAGGAATTGTTAAGCGAGGCTCATCGCTCTCGCTTCTCAGTACACCCAAGTAGTACAAAAGTGTACCTAGATATGAAGCAAGATTATTGGTGGCATGACATGAAAAGAGATATTGTAGAATTTATTTCCAAATGTCTAGTGTGTCAGCAAGTCAAATTTGAACACCAAAAACCAGCAGGAAGGTTACAGTCACTTCCTATCCCTGAATGGAAATGGGAATATGTAACCATGGACTTTGTGGCTGGGTTACCAAGGACAAGGAAAGGATTGGATGCTATTTGGGTTGTGGTGGATTGGTTAACTAAATCAGCTCATTTCCTTCCTATCAAGATGACATACTCTTTGGACAAGCTTGCTGAATTATATGTGGAGGAGGTAGTGAAGCTTCATGGAGTACCCGTTACCATCATTTTCGATAGAGATCCCATATTCACTTTATGATTTTGGGGTAGTTTTTAGAAAGCTTTGAGGACACAGCTACATTTTAGTACTACATATCATCCTCAAACTAATGGTCAATCAGAGAGGACAATCTAGACTCTAGAGGATTTGCTGAGAGCATGTGCTCTAGATTTCAAGGGGAGCTGGTGTTGAGAAGATCCCTTTAGTAAAAGTACTAGGGCAGCATCACTCTATGGACGAAGCCACATGAGAGAGAGAGAAGGACATCAAGGCCAAATACCCTATATTTTTTAAAGTAAGTTCATTTTAAATTTGGGGACCAAATTTATTTAAGGAGGAAGGGATGTAACCGCCCACTACTATGTAACAACCCTTTACTCGGGCCCACTACCCATGACCCAATAACTGCCTCTATTTATAGGCAGCAACCACCGACTAAACCTTCTCAGATCAAAAACTTGTCTAGAAGTGAAGAGAGTCAGGAAATGATCATCATGAAGGCTTGCAGAGTGGCGAGAAGCTTCGAGAGGATCACCATCGAGATTCGAGGTAGGTTACCTTTGTTTTTGTTCATTCTCTTTTTGCCTCTATTCTTAAGATAATTTCATGTTGAATAATTTATAAACTTAGTGACCCTCATGATATTTTTAGGAAGATGATGATAACCTAGATTTGAGCAAAACTTAATAGCAACTAGATATGGCAAAATTTTGAAATATTATATTGATATAAAGCATGTTTTGAGAATAGAAAAATTAGAGGTTATATTTGCGAAGTCTTCATCCCTCTCCACAGAGTAGCGAGAGCTGCTCATTGGTGACCGGCAGCGATTCGAGAGCGGGCTGGCTGAAGTGAGGCGGCTGACCTCGGCGGCGTGCGGTGAGGAAGCATGCGGTGCCGCTGCATGTAGGCATCACGCACAAGTAACATGCGTGACTGTGCGTGGTGTGGCTACATGCGACCTAGCATGCAATACTTTTGTACTTATTTGCAAACTAAATACACTTACACATATCCTCATGAATCGGACAATACTATGCTATTTCCTCTATTTGTATTGGTACTATTTATTTTGTTTATTGGATTAATAGGAGTTTGTTTTGATATAGGAGTAATATATTTTGATATATTATCAAAATGGTTAATTATATCAACATCAACAAACCCTTTCCACTTAGATTTAAATCATTTTCCTAATTGGTATGAATTTTTCATAAATGTAATTTTTTCAGCAACTATAGCTCTTTTCGGACTATTCATAGCATTTATTTTCTATGGGTCTATTTATTCATCTTTCCAAAATTTGGACTTAATCAATTCATCTATAAAAATAGGCCTTAACAAAATTCTTTTGGATCAAATAAAAAATGTGATACACAATTGGTCGTATAATCATGGTTACATAGATATTATTTATACTAAGATCTTTACAAGGGGGATAAGAGGAGTGGCAAAATTAACTCAAGTTTTTGATAGATGTATAATTGAGGGAATTACAAATGGAATTGGTCTTTTTAGTTTCTTTATAGGGGAAGGGATCAAATATATAGGGGGTGGACGAATATCATCTTATTTATTCTTGTATATATCTTATCTTGTATTTCTTGTATTTTTTGTATTTGTATTTAGCTCCAAGTTTCAATGGAAAATTTTTCTTTTGTAGAAAATAGGAAATCATTTTCAATTGCATGTGGATGTAATTTTTTTTTATTGTCCCGCAATATGGTCCATTCAAAAGAGGAACATATGCTTTGTGCAAGGATTTTTATTCATTTTCATCATTGTACAATCTGGTTCTTTTTTCAAGCATATCTAGAAAAGAGTTTTCTAGAACATTTATTCTACTTAGTAATTTATTACTCAAGTTGTACTTTTTTGTTCATTGGTATAAACCCAATGATTATATAGGTCTTCATGGGATAGTTTTTCTGCCGTGTACAAAAAAATTTTCCATTCTAACATTTCCGAAAAAATTGATAAATTGGGCGGGTATGTAAAAGATATATTTTTTTCCATCACTTGGACATGTATAAAAAAAATATTGTGAGATTTCATTTCGTACAGCATTTTCAAATCAATCATTTTTTATATCTCACAATGGATGATTCCATCGTTTATAATCGAAAAGAAAATTCACAAGATATTTTTTATATATTAAATAAGTCTTTCCTTTTTTATCTTCTTTAAGTCTTCCCAATTACCAATTATCTTGATGGGTATCAAGATAAGAATCTTCGTAAATTGGGCTATCTTTATAGCATGTCTCTTTAAAGTGAAAGTAGAATTCATCCTTTGTTTTTTCCTTTCCATTTGCTTGGATCTCTTCCATTTCATCTATTTTGTTCATATCCTTTTTTTCTTCCAAAGAAAAGTAAGTGTCTTCTTTGGTGGATCCCTCTTGTTCCTGTTTAGTCTCCCTCATTTCATAAGTTATTTCTACATCGCTTTCTTCCTCACTTTCTCCCCCTTCTTCCATTTCTGAGGTTTCTTTTAGTTTCTTAGTGACAATAGGTGATGACATTCTGCCTAAATAGTAGACACACGTGATAAATAAGAGAATACTAAAGATTTGAGCCATAGAATTTCTAAATTCTGACACAAGGTACTTATTAGGTCGAATATAATGATTTTGCTGTATCCGGAATAATACCAATCTGACCCATTTCATGAATAAAATGTGACCAATTAATCAACCAAGAAAACTACTTGTTACAAATAACATCTTGTTGTTGCATCGAAACACATAAATGTTGACTAATCTGGCTAATGTTGAACTTGGTAAAATGAAAAAGTTGAATAATTGAAAAATTAGATTATTCAGGAATACACATTGAATGCTGAGATTATGCATTGAATTTCTAGTAGTAGATCCATAATCAAAAATTTTTTTTGATTGTTCCAGAAGAAATGAAACAAAAGATATGGTAGAACTAGGATAGTTATTGTATAAGGTCTACCCAATGCTAGATGCAGTGGTGCATAATAGATCGATATGAACATCATGAGCTATCCCCTAATAAAACCTATTGTTGCTGATACCTCCTTCTCGATTCCTTCTTCCATAACTTGAGCTCGCAAAAGGAAGAGATAAGAGGGCCCTATGGAGAATGTGGTCAGAAATCCATAATAGAGTCCAACCACAATAACTGAATTTATTATCTTCATGCAGAAGGATAATAGATTACCTAGTGGAAAAGATTTCAAAATCATCACAAATCTCCCCTTTTTCTTTTCTATTGCAATTTCTCAATTATTATATGATGATTTCTAAATTTCCATATATAGGGACTATAAATGACATCTCTTATGTCAATGATACCATCTTCTTCAATTGAATGACATCTCATCTCTTATGTCACTGACACCAAAGGGATATTAAATGAGTGGAATTGGGATATAGATGGAATATAATGAAATAGAGGCACTTTGAGGTTCCCTATGAAATGAGGCATGGAATGGAGCCACTACAAAGAAGTTTTGGGAGTTACGAAGGAAGCTTCGGACTCATATTTTTCATGGGTTGAGAATGGGAGTTGAACTCTATGAGGTTGAATCTCCCGTTGTTCCTCAGTAGCTCAGTGGTAGAACGGTTGGCTGTTAAGTGACTGGTCGTAGGTTCGAATCCTACTTGGGGAGATTTGATTAATTCCTAATTCAAGAATGAAGAATTGAATGAAATAAATAAATAAAGGGCTCGCTTTGACCGTTAGGAGTATGTAACCCATTCCCTGTCTTTGTTTCTATTGTATTCTATCTCATCATATCCCATTCTTACAATATTTGAGAATCACCATCCTTAATGTAGATCCAAGATAATCCCTTGTAAATAGCCAATTAAGAATTCTCAGATGATGTAATAGCAGTGCATCAAAGATGCAATCATCGATTCTCCCAATAGGCCACAATTACCGCGAGCAAACATATTAATGACAATGATAAGGAACGCATTTTAGCTATGCTACTAATACTTGTATACTTGTACTTGCTCTACCCATTTTGACAGAAGACCCAAATTTCAATAGCTTTGCATCCGCTATCCCGATCTAGATTTTCCTACCCCCCAAAGGTAAAGGAAAGGTCCTTCCTTTTTGGGTCGGTTATGGGCGAGGAGGGATTCAAACCCTCAACACCGTGGTTCATAGCCACGTGCTCTAATACTCTGAGCTACAGGCCCCACCCATCTCCACTAGATCTGTTCCTGGGAGTACCCTCAAAAAGGAACCTTTTCTCTCCTCAGCTATTTCGAGTTAAGAAGATGTAAAAGTGCCTTTCTCTCTATAAAAGACTATAAGAATAGTGTGTTCCAAGGTATGAAGTGGGATAGAAGAGATGTCATAATTGGGGTTTTGAATAAGATGACCTTTGCATTTTTGAATTTGATCTTTTTCCTATTAAAAAGTAAAATAAGAGGTGTTAAGCCTTTTATCATTATCATTCTAGTGTCGATCTATTTTTCCGCAGGACCTCCCCCACAGTATCGTCACTGCAATAGAGTTTAACCACCAAGTTTGGGATGGATTGGTGTGGTTCCTCTATGCCTAGGACACCAGAATATCAAATCGTGAATGAGGAAAGGATGAGAGAAAAGCATATTGGCTAGTGATTGTGAGGCCCCAATTCTTGACTTCTTGATTGGAAGGGACACCAAAGGCCTCTGCCCTTCCATCCCTTGGATAGATAGAGAAGGGTGGAGCTTTTTTTTGGTTTTTTCATGTTGTCAAATAGTTGAACAATGAAAATGGATGGTGAGTGCCTAATCAAATTGATCAGGTCATGTAGGAACAAGGTTCAAATCTCTCGATCTGTTAGGATGCCTCAGCTGCATACATCACTGCATTCCACTTGACACCTATCGTAATGATAAACAGCTCATCTCATCATGACCTTATCTTGGATTCTCAATACTTCTATTGCTTTATAGCCACAGGGCCAGAGAACCCGTCGCTGTCTCTGCTGTGCTACCAGAGGCTCTAGGGAAGTCAAAATAGGAGAGCAAACATCTTGGGGTGGGCTTACTACTTAGATGCTTTCAGATGTTATCCGCTCCGCACTTGGCTACCCAGCGTTTACCATGGGCACGATAACTGGTACACCAGAGGTGCATCCTTCCCAGTCCTCTCATACTAGGGAAAGGTCCTCTCAATGCTCTAACGCCTGCATCGGATATGGACCAAACTGTCTCATGATGTTCTGAACCCAGCTCACATACCACTTTAATGGGCAAATAGCTCAACCTTTGGAACATACTACAGCCCCAGATGGCGAAGAGCCGACATCGAGGTGCCAAACCTTCCTGTCAATGTGAACTCTTGGGAAAGATCAGCCTATTATCCCTAGAGAAACTTTTATCTGTTGAGCGGCGGCCCTTCCACTCGGCACCATCAGATCACTAAGGCTGACTTTTGTCCCTACCCAACAGGTGGGTCTTGTAGTCAAGCTCCCTTCTGCCTTTGCACTCAAGGGCCAATCTCCGTCTATCCCATGGAAACCTTTGCATGCCTCCATTACCCTTTGGGAGGCCTATGCCCCATAGAAACTATCTACCTGAGACTATCCCTTGGCCAATAGGTCCTGACACATGGTTAGAATTCTAGCTCTTCGAAAGTGGTATCTCAATGATGGCTCGGGCCCCCCCAGAAGGAGGCCTTCTTTGCTCTCCACCTAAGCTGCGGAGGAAAGGCCCAAAGCCAATCCCAGGGAATAGTAAAACTTCATAGGGTCTTTCTGTCCAAGTGCAGGTAGTCTGCATCTTCATAAACATGTCTATTTCATCAAGCCTCTCTCTAAGATAGTGCCCAGATCATTACGCTTTTCGTGCGGGTTGAAACTTACTTGACAAGGAATTTCACTACCTTAGGACCATTATAGTTATGGCCACCATGCACCGCGGCTTCAGTCCCTGGCTACCCTATCATCCGGTCACCAACTTCCTTGACCTTCTCACGCTGGGTAGGCGTCAGCCCCCATACATGGTCTTATGACTTTACGGAGACCAGTATTTTTGGTAAACAGTCACTCGGGCCTGGTCACTGTGACCCCCTTTGTGAGGAGGCACCCCTTCCCCAAAGTTATGGGGCTATTTTGTCGAGTTCTTTAGAGAGAGTTGTCTTGTGCCCCTAGGTATTCTCGGGTAAAGGTACCCTTTTGTTGAAGGTCGTTCGAGCTTTTCCTAGGAGTATGGCATGGGTTACTTCAGCATTGTAGCACCTAGCACTTGAACATTGGCTTAAGGCATTTCCTCTACCCCTTCTTACCCTGAAAAAGCAAGGTCACCTTGCGTCCTTGAACCAATAACCATCTTTCAACTAACATAGCTTCCTCCATCCCTTATGACCAACAAGGGGTAGTATAGGAATATTCGCCTATTGTCCATCGACTATGCCTTTTGTCCTGATCTTAGGCCCTGACTCATCCTTCATGGATGAACCTTGTGGAGGAACCCTTAGGTTTTTAGGGCATTGGATTCTCACCAATGTTTGTGTTACTCAAGCTGACATTCTCGCTTCCACTTCATCCACACCTGCTTGCGCAAGTGCTTCCCTCTAAGGTGGAATGCTCCCCTACCGATGCATTTTTACATCCCACAGCTTTGGCAGATCGCTTAGCCCCGTTCATATTCGGTGCAAGAGCACTCGATCAGTGAGCTATTACACACTCTTTCAAGGGTGGCTGTTCTAGGCAAACCTCCTAGCTGTCTCTGCACCCCTACTGCCTTTATCACTAAGTGGTCATTTAGGGGCCTTAGCTGGTGATCCGAGCTATTTCCCTCTCGACGATGAAGCTTATGCCCCATCATCTCATCAGTCGACCTTGACCCCTGTTATTCTAGGGTCATATCTAGTATTCAGAGTTTGCCTCAATTTGGTATCGCTCTCACGGCCTGCATTGAAATAGTGCTTTATCCCTAGATGTCCAATCAACTATTGTGCTTCAATGTATTTTGGGGAGAATCAGCTAGCTATGGGTTCGAGTGGCATTTCACCCCTAACCACAACTCATCCACTGATTCTTCAACATCAGTCGGTTTGGACCTCCACTTAGTTCCACCCAAGCTTCATCCTAGTCATGAATAGATCACCCAAGTTTGGGTCCATAAGTAGTGACAATCACCCTATGAAGACTCACTTTCGCTACAGCTTCGGTGGGTTCCCTTAACCAAGCCACTACCTATGAGTCTCTGGCTCATTCTTCGATAGATACACGGTCAGTGATGAAATTCTCCTCCCACTACTTGGGAGCTCATAGTTTCATGTTCTATTTCACTCTACGATGGGGATTCTTTTCACCTTTCCCTCACAGTACTACTTCATTATTGGTCACCCAGGAGTATTTAGCCTTGCAAGGTGGTCCTTTCTGATTTACACGGTATTCCATGTGCCCCATGCTACTCTTGTCAAAGCGTAAGCTAGTGATGCTTTCAGCTACTGGACTCTCACCATCTAGGGTGCAGTACTCCACCGCTTTGCCTAGCAGCACAATGCTTGTATTGCTCTTCCACAACCCCTTTTTAACGATTTAGGCTGCTCCCATTTCGCTCGTCCCTAATACAAGAATCACTTTTGCTTTCTTTTCCTTTGGCTACTAAGATGTTTTAGTTTTCTAGGTTGTCTCTTGCTTGCCCATGGATTTATCAGTAGTTCGAAAGGTTGACCTATTCAGGAATCTCCGGATCTATGCTTATTTTCAACTCCCAGAAGCATTTCGTCGCTTGCTACTCCCTTCCTTATCTCTGGGTGCTTAAGTATCCATCGTAAGCCTTTCCTCATTTGAACCTCGCCATTAACATTAAGGCTATGCCATCCTAAGGTGCTGCTAATGCTAAATGGAAGGATCTTATCAACATCCATGAATGAGAAATCATAGATCGAACTACTGGATCAGAATAATTGGGTGCTATCATAGTATTAGCTAAGTTCACGGGCTAGAGATAAGCAGCTCGAATCACTGACATCCACCACAGGGTAAACCACCGCTTCTCAGGCCTCCCTGACTGATTTTACCATAGAGGCCAATGATAGACAATAACTCCCCCTCAAACACTGCTTACAACTTTCATCCTACTGTGCTCTCCAAAGAGCAACTCTTCTTAAAAGGTGCTGAGTTGGAATCCCATTCTAAGGATTCTTGTGGTTCTAGAGAATCCAGCTATAGGAGAATAGCAATGGAGAGCTTTCCCCCTTTTTTTTCCAGACACTTTGGTCTTAAGAATGTTGGTTTTAAGAATGAGTGATTACCCTTCTCCAACCCTTAATGCCCAACTTGAGAGTAGACAGCTAATGTATTCCACTTATTGAATAGGGTCTATGGTTAGTACGTGACCCCTGGATGCTGAAGGCATCCTTGGGGTGATCTCGTAGTTCCTACGGGGTGGGTCCATGGATTTCCCTTCCTTTTGCCACATTTTGCTCAAAGGGTTGAAGGGAGATAGTGCATCAAGCTATTTGCAAGGGCCAACTTGACCCTCTTCCCCAAGGATCCCAGATGAGGGAACCCTAGGAGAGCTACCAACTCCAACTCTCGTCCATCTATGATCCATACTAGATTTGACCAACTGCCCATCCTACCTCCTCTACGTTCTTGACAGCCCATCTTTTTGTCTCAGTAGAGTCTTTCAATGGCATGTTTCAGTCCTCTTCCCCATTACTTAAAAAAAGCGAGCCACCAGTTCAGGTACAAGATACTATTATTACCGCGTGGATAATTAGACATCCAACCCGTAATTGCAATGACCCAATTGCAAGAGCAGAGCTCTACCAACTGAGCTATATCCCCTCAAGCCAAGTGGAGTATGCATGAAAGAGTTAGATGACTCTTCTATCCTTTTCCTTGGCACAGTTGGGCCATATTGGACTTGAACCAGATACATCGCCTGTGAAGTAAATCATCCCACAATGTGCAACAGGGAGCCAGGAGACTTGGGAGGCGTCTGACCAGGAGATCGCCACCCCAGCATGTTCTGGAACAACACATTGACCCACAGGTTGACCTCAAAATGTCTATGAGGGAGTGGGCCTCTATTATTCCAGCTGAAGTTTTGTACCATTCACGGAGTGATGACGACCACCACCGGGTCTACATGCATAGATCCGAGGAGGCGATCTTATGCACTGACAATGATCAACATGACCGAAGGTTCATCCAGGAGGAAAGTTTCCATCCACTCCAGCAAAGTGGTTTCAACTACATCCATTTGGGTGTACTGCAAGTAAGGATACAAACCCTCCACAGGCAGGAGGAAGGTACTCTATCCCTTGTTCTCTTTAGGGATAACCGTTGGGTCGGAGATAAATCTATAATAGCCACTATGGAGGTGGACTTAACTAGGGGAAGCCAGCTTGTTTATGTTATCCCCAACATCATGTTAACCATAGGTGACTTTTACAGAAATATTCAGGTATCTATCCTGACGAAGGGCTATAGGCAGTGGCAAAACAGCGAGGCCAACCTGCTAGTCACCAGAGGCCTCATCGGCAGGCTCTCCAACACGCCAAACGTAGGTTTCGCCTACGAGGTCAAAGGGGTAGCTGAGTACCTAGTAAGCCATGGAGTCAAGGTGCTTCCAGGAAAGCGGTACTCAGCCGAAAATATCCAAGGCCACAACTGGACTGTGAAGCCAACAAGGGCGCCTAGCCCTCTGTAGCCAACAGAAGTGCTGAGTCGGGAGCTGCTTGATGGAAGCATCACCCTAAGCTTCTGGAATTATGCAAGTGTTACACCAAGGGTATCAGTCTACGAAAAGAGAGAAGGGCTACCAAGCGATGAGGATGAAATAGCTAGGCACGTAGTTGCAGTCTTCATCATAGGGTCTGACCACGAGCAGGTCACTCCTGAGGAAGGCTATGCAGAGGATGCACGCCCAGGGGCTTCTGCACCTCGATCCATGGCTAACCCTCAGGAAGAACCTGATGACGCGGAAGGAACCTTCTTTTCCTACTTCCTACATGAAGAGTTCCAGGAAGGGGGAGCAACTGACTACCCGACAAGGAGGACGGAACCAGTATGGGACTTACCCACGAGTGAAGAAGGTGAACTTGCACCAGTCTGGGATGAATACCCGGATGATGAAGTTGAAGGGAGCGGCAACATAATCGCCGCTGGGATTGAAGAGCTTAACCTGGAGTACCCAGCACTCAAAAAACTATCGGAGGCAGTTTTCTCATCAAGTGCCGTCACATCTCCATATCAGCCTCTTGCTGATGTATCAATGGGGCCTCCTAGCTATCCACCAGTAGAATCCTCACACAGGCATGAACCAATATTTAGGGTTCCTGAGAGAACCACATTTAAGAGGGCAGTAAATAATGAGATGTGGACACTGCCCTCGGCCCAGCAAAACGGAGGAGCTCTCTTCATCATCCCTGAGGAGTTGGAAATGTTCGATGATGCTTTCTCCAGGTGGGAGTCAATAACCAGGAACCACGTGGCAAGCATGGCCTTCACAGACGTAAGGGATAAGCTGGATTATATTGAAAACTTGCTAGGAGAGGTGGAGAAGCTTACATGGGTCCAATGGCGCATGCAATACAGCGTCGAGTACCAAGGCCTGATAACAACAGGGGAAGGCCAAGAGGGGACGCAAAATATACTATCCCAAATGCGGCATGTGTTTACACTAGAAGACCCTACTACCGGATCTACGGCCATCCAGGATGAGGCATACCGGGACCTCGAGCGACTATCGTGCGACAATGTCAAGAACATTGTCAAATATATGAATGATTACTTGAGACTCTCAGCCAAATCAGGAAGGTTATACATGGGAGCAGAACTGTTTGAGAAGTTTTGGCTGAAGATGCCTGCAGACCTGGGGAGGCGCATAAAGGAGGAATTTGATCAGAAGTATTTAGGCGTACAAGTAGGAGTACTACCGCGCATCCTCTTTGCACATAAGTATCTGGAAGCGGAATGTAAGGAAGCCGCATTCCGGAGGTCATTAAAGGACCTCTCATTCTGCAGCCAAATCCCAATACCAGGCTACTATCAGAAGGAGAAGAGGTATGGGTTAAGAAAGTCTAGAACTTATCGAGGTAAACCCCATGAGACACATGTGAGGGTTGAAAAGCGGAAACACCTACTGAGGAATAGGAAATGCAGGTGCTTCCTTTATGGCCAAGAAGGGCACTTCGTCAGGGAGTGCCCTAATGAGAAGAAGAATGTAAGAAGAATGGCTGTTCTTGAACAAATATCAATACCAGAAGACTATGACGTCCTGTCAGTCCATGAAGGAGAAGCTGAAAGCGACGCCATTTTTAGCATCTCAGAAAATGAAGATGAAGGGGTAGAGCAAGCACTCAAGGCAATGCTTCCAACCACCAGGGAAACTATATTCATGCTAGGAGAACTCGAAGGCAATTACAGGCCACTCATAAAGCTACCAGAGGAGCATACGAACTGCCTACATCAATGGAAACACAACGGGTTCATACCAGCATAATATGAAAATTGTTCATGTTGTAAAAGGAGGACGATGCAAAGAGCACGAATCCACTGCTCGAGTTGCAAAGTTTCAGTATGCAATTTATGTGGCCCCTTTTATTTTAAGAAGCAGGTCCCAATTGTACCAGCAGCACCAGCACAACTCTCTTCACATCAGTTGCTCCAGGAGCAATAATACTATATATCCTGATGCAATGGTGAAATAGAACGGCTGAAGGTCGAAGTTGAGTTCTATAAGAAAAGGGTCCAGGAGTTTGTCTGGCACCTTTTGCTTTTTAGTCATGAGGGGCTTATCCTCTCATGAATTATTGTACTGGTGTGTCGGTTGGTGGGTGGGAATGAGCTGTAAAGGTTGCTATGGGGCCCAGTAGGCACCCGGACCTTATCTCCTCCTACCTATAAAATCGCCCGAGGAGTCCTCTGGGAGGAGCAGCGGCAGCCGGCAGTGGGCTGTGCCTGGGCTGCTGGCTCGGCGATCCTTGGGGTTTCTAATAAAGTTTTTAATTTCCCAATGAGATCTACGAGTTTCCCTTCTCCTTATTCTTATTGGGAGCCTGTCTTTTGTTACCTTTCCCATCCGCGCCTCATACTGGTATCAGAGCTAGATTAAGGGATCTGTTATTGGAGTTGGTGGCGGGACTTCGCTTCTGTTCAGTCAGCAGTACCAGATCGGTCGACGTCTACTGTCTGCACGAGGTGCCTGGCAGGCTGTTCTCTTGGCACATTGATATTGCCTTCACTATATCAGTTTTAGGATGTGGGGATAAAATTGGATACGGCTGGGTTCAGGCCCGAGTTCGGCAGTAAGTCACAACGGGGTGCCGTAAGACCGGGGGCAAGCCTGAACTAGTCAAACCCCAGGGGGATAATCACATCCTGACTGGTAGAACTCAAGGAATATGAATGTCCGGTGGAGACGGTTTGCTCGGAGAACCTCTGTAGGCGGAGGAAGCTGCTTGGACCCTGACCCAGTCGAGATGGTGTCACCAAAGACTCTGCGTAATGGAGCAAAGAGCAAAAGAGAGGTTGCTCATCATTTCTGGAAATTCGAGGACCGCCCGATCACCGCTTGCAGTGACAACACCGCCTTTCGCTACAGGCCGCCTGACCATCAAGGTTATTGCGGAGCGTGGTGGGAGAAAGGTGATGACGTGAAGAGCGGGATCCTGCTCGGCCGATGGAGCGGTCTACCCGCACTGTTCGCAGCAAACGGCAGGGACGGAATGTGGTGGACCCATCATAGTCCGCCGCTATTCCTTTAATAAAGCGGATGTGCCAGCCGCTTTGTCTGGCACCTTTTGCTTTTTAGTCATGAGGGGCTTATCCTCTCATGAATTATTGTACTGGTGTGTCGGTTGGTGGGTGGGAATGAGCTGTTAAGGTTGCTATGGGGCCCAGTAGGCACCCGGACCTTATCTCCTCCTACCTATAAAATCGCCCGAGGAGTCCTCTGGGAGGAGCAGCGGCAGCCGGCAGCGGGCTGTGCCTGGGCTGCTGGCTCGGTGATCCTTGGGGTTTCTAATAAAGTTTTTAATTTCCCAATGAGATCTGCGAGTTTCCCTTCTCCTTATTCTTATTGGGAGCCTGTCTTTTGTTACCTTTCCCATCCGTGGTAAGTGCGGACAAAAGTAGGATATGAAGTAAAATGCGGAGCTTTAAAGCAGAATAATTGCTAGAACAAGCTCACTTACAGGTAATATGACTGAACAAAATCAGAGTGTAGAACAACAGGGGGGCGATTCCAGGGAAAACTTTCGATGCCGTTATTTAGTGGTTCAGCCCTTATTTATAGGGGCGTGATGCTACAAGCAGAAGAGATAAGCAAGACATCACTTCTGCTACAGATCAAGGACAGACAGGCCTACCCTTGATTCCCGTAATGCACTCATATAGTACAAACCAACTACTGCATATAATACAAAAGCAAAAACACGCTTTCCTTTTTCTAATTGCCTTCCCGCCATCTGCTACCTAACCCACCACGCTTCTGTTGCTGGTGTGGGTGATGGTCTAGAATTGGAAAGGACGGTACTGATGGGCCGATGAAATAGTTAGGTTGAGGGCCCGGCCTAGTTGTTCATCATGTTGCCTTACTGTGGGATACCATTGGGCCCAAAATTTGCTTGTGGCCCGTAGTCTATAGCACTCATTTGCCTTCAGGGCGTGCAACTCTCGTAGTTGTACTAGTGCTGCGATGGCCTCTCGGGAGGCCTGCTCTTCCAAGTGTTGTAGGTCGCCCTTGATGGATTCTCGTACTTCTGTAGGTGCTGCTGGGTCACCAAGCAGGTGGAGTAGTTACTTGTACTGCAGAATAGGTCCAGCAGGCCCATTAGTTGTTGTAGTGCTCTGGGCCTTGGTAGTGCTTGCACCTCGTGCAGGGCCAAGGAGATCAGGTGGAGTTGCTCCTGCTCTTTGTCGCCCGGCCATCCTGAAAATATAGTAGAGCACACTAGGCGGGATAAGGAATCAGCTAGTTGGTTATTACTCCCGTCAATATGCTCAAACTGAATGGTTACCCCCGTCCCTGTAATATAGTCAGCAAATGCAAGCCATCTAACCCTTGATGGCTTGTTATTAGCGGATTTGTTGAAGAAACTAATTATCGCCTGACAATCAGTCCTAATGATCAGCTCCGCCCTGTCCAAATAGTAAATCTTCAGAGATTCAAGAGAGTTCATCACTGCGTGTATCTCTGCATCGATGGCCGATTTGGGTGGGTTGTACTTTCCGCTTGCGTATGCACATACTCTTTCTGTGGACCTAGGATCAAACTTTTGCATCTTTCACTTGCACATGCCTCCCCAGCCGTCCATACAGCCGTCAGCTTCTAATACTAGGTAGCTTCCTTTAGGCGGTACCTCAAGATCTGGTAGAGTTTGTACCAAGCCTTTGATTTGCTTGACCAAGTCCCAGTCCCTCGAATTCCACCTCTTCTCTCCTGTAGGGCTAGTCTTGGAGTACAGGGGTCCCAACAACTTGCCCAAGTTTGGAATGTAATTGCGGGCGTAATTCAGAATGCCGAGCCATGACCTGAGCCCTTTGGTTGTCTTCAGTTCATGATCCTGGACAGTTGCTATTTTCTTAATGATGTGTGGTTGGAGTTTTATCTTCTGGCTGCCGATGATAGCGCCTAGGAACTCGACTTCCTTGACTGCGACCTTCATTTTTGTTGGACTGAGGACTAGGCCATTATCCTCACATATTGCCAGCATAGTTCGTAGGTGCTCCGCATGTTGCTCTTCTGTTTCAGAGAAGACTAAAATGTCGTCAATGTAAATAGCTATAAAGTCCTTTGTACCTGTGAAGCATTGATCTATCTTCCTCTGGAAAACAGCCGGCGCATTCTTTAGCCCGAATGGCATTACTAGCCATTCATATAGGCCTTCTGGGACCCAGAAGGCGGTCCACTCCACCGAGTCAGGGTGCATTGCGACTTGATGGAATCCGCTCTTTAGGTCAAACTTGGAGTAGATCTTACTCCGGCTCACTCTTTTCAGTATGGTATTGATACCTAGAAGGCTGTATTGATCCTTGTTAGTTAGATCATTCAGCCTTTTGTAATTGAAGACAAGGCGCTCCTTCCCCTTAATCTCCTGTCCTATAACTGGATCGATGCTTGTGCCTGAATTGACGATGATGGCCGTTGTCCTGTGTCTGCTTTGGCTTGGCCTGATCACCTTGATGTCGAGCAAAGCCAGTACGTGCCTTCTGAAGGCATCATGTAGTTGGGGAGTCACATGCCTCAGAGGTTTGTCGGTAATTGTGAACTACGGGTTCTTCAGATCCAGGTGGCAAACCACTTGGTTTTTCGCCCAGTGACACAGGGGATCCTCCTCAATATAGCCTGCGTCCTTGAGACGCTGCATCAGTGGTTCAAACTTCATCAGGAAGGTTCTTCTGCTCTCCTCCTTGTTGTAGTAGACGGCTTCTTGGATACTGATATACTCATCCTCCTCGAGGTCGAGTTCTTCCAACGCCGCTGTAACAGCTGCAGCTGGGGTGGTGTTGATAATGGTAAGGTTTTTATAAAAAGTAACAATACTTCCTTCAATCCTTACTCCTCCCTGCATAGCTCAGATGAAATTACATCCAACAATCATCTGAATTCCGTCGCCGAGTTCCATCCGGAAGCTGTATGTGTAGGGAATACGGAACACATTTTCCCCAATGTACATGCGTCCCTGTCTGAGTTTCCGGCTGGCCGTCTGCTTCGAATTGATGCCACTGAAGTGGACAACGAAGCTATTGCACTCGGTGGCCTCTGGGGGAATTGAGGATTCGTCCACACAGTAGGTAGTGGCTCCTGTATCCAGGATTGCTCTAACCTGAAATTTTTTAAGTCCAGGGATCTCGAGCTCTACCTGCATGTTATACAGCATATTCTTGATAATCCTCTGGTTTGGATGCTGTTGTCCTTCCTCCCTGCTTGCTGTAGAAATTTTATGGATGCTTTCCTGGATTAATACGTTTGCGCCTTCCGAGGTGGCCACTTCCTTTCCTTTTGCTTGAAGTCGGCGCCTGTCTGCTTCCCCTAGCCTTTCCTGGTCCTGTCGGAGTTCCTTCTCCAACTCCAATTCTTGGACCCTTTTCTTATAGAATTCAACTTCGACCTTCAGTCGCTCTATTTCATCATTGCACCAGGATATATAGTATTGTTGCTCCTGGAGCAACTGATGTGAAGAGAGTTGTGTTGGTGCTGTTGGAGCGACTGGGACCTACTTCTTGAAATAAAAGGGGCCACAGAGATTACATACTGAAACTTTGCAGCTCGGGCAGTGGATTCGTGCTCTCTGCATTGTCCTTCTTTTGCAGCACGAACAGTTTTCATATTGTGCTGGTATGAACTCGTTGTGCTCCCATTGATGCAGGCAGTCCATCTGCTCCTCTGGTAGTTTTATGAGTGGCCTGTAGCTGCCTTCGAGTTCTCCAAGCATGAATATAGTTTCCCTTGTGGTGGGAAGCATTGCCTTGAGTGCTTGCTCTACCCCTTCATCTTCGTTTTCCAAGACACTAAAAATGGCGTCGCTTTCAGCTTCTCCTTCATGGACTGACAGGACGTTGTAGTCTTCTGGTATTGATATCTATTCAAGAACAGCCATCCTTCTTACATTCTTCTTCTCATTAGGGCACTCCCTGGCGAAGTGCCCTTCTTGGCCACAAAGGAAGCACCTGCACTTCCTATTCCTCAGCAGGTGTTTCTGCTTCTCAACCCTCACATGTGTTTCATGGGGTTTGCCTCGATAGGTTCTAGACTTCCTTAGCCCATACCTCTTCTCCCTCTGATAGTAGCCTGGTATTGGGATCTGGCTGCAGAAAGAGAGGTCCTTCAATGACCTTCGGAATGCGGCTTCCTTGCATTCCACTTCCAGATATTTATGCGCGAAGAGGATGCGCGGTAGTACTCCTACTTGTACGCCTGAATACTTCTGATCAAATGCCTCCTTTATGTGTCTCCCCAGGTCTACAGGCATCTTCAGCCAGAACTTCTCAGACAGTTCTGCTCCCATGTATAACCTCCCTGATTTGGCTGAAAGCCGTAAGTAATCATTCATATATTTGACAATGTTCTTGACATTGTCGCAAGATAGGCGCTCGAGGTCCTGGTATGCCTCATCCTGAATGGTCGTAGATCCGATAGTAGGGTCTTCTAGTGTAAACACATGCCGCATTTGGGATAGTATATTTTGTGTCCCTTCTCGCCCTTCCCCGGTTGTTATCAGGCCCTGGTACTCAGCGTTGTACTGCATGCGCCATTGGACCCATGTAAGCTTCTCCACCTCCCCTAGCAAATTTTCGATATAATCCAGCTTATCCCTCATGTCTGTGAAGGCCATGCTTGCCACGTAGTTCCTGGTTATTGATTCCCACCTAGAGAAAGCGTCATCGAACATTCCCAACTGCTCAGGAATGACGAAGAGAGCTCCCCCGTTTTGCTGGGCCGAGGGTAGTGTCCACATCTCATTATTTACGACCCTCTTAAATGTGGTTCTCTCAGGAACCCTAAATATTGGCTCCTGCCTATGTGAGGACTCTGCTAGTGGATAGCTAGGAGGCCCCATTGATATATCAGCAGGAGGCTGATATGGAGAAGTGATGGCACTTGATGAGAAAACCGCCTCCGATAATTTTTTGAGTGCTAGGTACTCCAGGTCAAGCTCCTCAATCCCAGCGACGATTATGTTGCCACTTTCTTCAACTTCATCATCCGGGTATTCATCCCAGACTGGTGCAAGTTCACTTATTGGTTCTGTTCTCCTCGTCGGGTAGTCAATCGCTCCTCCTTCCTGGAACTCTTCATGTAGGAAGTAGGAAAAGAAGGTTCTTCCCGTGTCATCAGGTTCTTCCTGAAGGTTAGCCATGGACCGAGGTGCAGAGGCCCCTGGGCGTGCATCCCCTGCATAGCCTTCCTCTGGAGTGACCTGCTCATGGTCAGACCCTATGATGAATACTACAACTATGTGCCCAGCGAGCTCATCCTCATCGCTTGGCAGCCCTTCGCCTTTTTCTTAGACTGATACCCTTGGTGTAACACTTGCATAATTCCGGAAGCTCAGGGCGATGCTTCCATCTAGCAGCTCCCGACTCAGCACTTCTGTTGGCTGCAGAGGGCTAGGCGCTCTTGTTGGCCTCACAGTCCAGTTGTGGCCTTGGATATTCTCGGCAGAGTACCGCTTTCCTGGAAGCGCCTTGACTCCATGGCTTACCAGGTACTCAGCTACCCCTTTGACCTCGTAGGCGAAACCTACGTTTGGCATGTTGGAGAGCCTGCCGATGAGGCCTCTGGTGACTAGCAGGTTGGCCTCGCTATTTTGCCACTGCCTATAGCCCTTCGTCAGGATAGATACCTGAATATTTCTGTAAAAGTCACATATGGTTAACATGATGTTGGGGATAACATAAACAAGCTGGCTTCCCCTAGTTAAGTCCACCTCCATAGTGGCTATTATAGATTTATCTCTGACCCAACGGTTATCCCAAAAGAGAACGAGGGATAGAGTACCTTCCTCCTGCCTGTGGAGGGTTTGTATCCTTACTTGGAGTATACCCAAATGGATGTAGTTGAAACCACTTTGCTGGAGTCGATGGAAACTTTCCTCCTGGATGAACCTTCGGTCCTGTTGATCATTGTCAGTGCATAAGATCGCCTCCTCGGATCTATGCATGTAGACCCGGTGGTGGTCGTCATCACTCCGTGAATGGTACAAAACTTCAGCTGGAATAATAGAGGCCCGCTCCCTCATAGACATTTTGAGGTCAGCCTGTGGGTCAATGTGTTGTTCCAGGACATGCTGAGGTGGCGATCTCCTGGTCAGATGTCTCCCAAGTCTCCTGGCTCCCTGTTGTACATTGTGGAGCCTCCGCTGTCCTCGACTATATTCCCTGATCCTATCTTCAAACAGGGGGAGATGGTTTGATGAGGATGGCTGCCCAGCCATGGTACGTCAGTGCTGGTGCCGAGTTTGCTGTTTTCCTCCTTGAGTATTTGAAATGGATCTCGAAACACTCTCAGAGTACCCAGAGTCTCCTTGGGCTTCCCCTGCAACTGCTTAAGACAAAGCAAGTTTTTCTAGATTTCTTCTACTATTTTGTGTAACTCCCTTATAGGTTGTCTTTCCGGGGTGAAATGTTCCGGCTCCTTTAATAATTTCATCACCAAGTCACGAAGCTTTTCACTAGATGGTGATCGGTTTTCTAGGAACACAGACATCAGGTTGGTGACTGCTTTCTTTAAGCTGGAAACTTCTTGCTCTAGGTGCTCACACCTCTCAATAATTTGCTTAAAATGCTTAAGATGGACTCTGGATGAAAGGTAGGTGTGGTCGTAAATGACGGCTAAGTTGTGTGCTAGTTGGTTTAGGGTTACTGAGTGTGATGAGATTAGGTCAAGATACTCTAGATCAGCGGTTCTAGACTTGCTATACCAATCTTGCACGAATTTTTCCCAGACATCAGACATCCAAGTATTCTCGAAGGCCATTGGCAGAACTAGTCTCAGGAATGCTAATGATGAAGGAATCACACGGATGTCTTCCTTGGTCTTACAATCACTGCCAAGATGAGATCCATTCTTTTTTCCTTCAACCTTAGCACTTGGTGATAACTGGATTCATACCACAAACCTATCAAGTGTACCTAACTTCTAATGCCTGAGAAACCCAAGCAGATGTTCTGCAAGCCTTTCCCAAAAATCCTTTGTATCCTAACCTAACGAAATATTTTACGCTTGAGTCATATTACTAAACCTTGCTCTGATACCAGTTAAGTGCGGACAAAAGCAAGATATGAAGTAAAATGTGAAGCTTTAAAGCAGAATAATTGCTAGGACAAGCTCACTTATAGGTAATATGACTGAACAAAATCAGAGTGTAGAACAACAGGGGGGCGATTCCAGGGAAAACTTTCGATGCCGTTATTTAGTGGTTCAGCCCTTATTTATAGGGGCGTGATGCTACAAGCAGAAGAGATAAGAAAGACATCGCTTCTGCTACAGATCAAGGACAGACAGGCCTGCCCTTGATTCCCGTAATGCACTCATATAGTACAAACCAACTACTGCATATAGTACAAAAGCAAAAACACGCTTTCCTTTTACTAATTGCCTTCCCGCCATCTGCTACCTAACCACCTACGATCCAACCAATTGGGAGAGAATCAATAATTCTTTTTCAAGAGTGATTCATCCTTCCTAGATGCAACATATAGCTCTCCATTGTACTACGCTCTTCAAGTGTGCTTACCTTCTCCCTTACCATGGCAAGTCTTTATGAAATAACTCCGATGGGAAGAAAAAAGATGGCATTAAGAGATCCTCCTGGTCCAACCCTAGACACTTTAAGATTCTTTTTCAAACCTGCTTCCATTTTGAGTCAAGAGATAGATAAATAGACACATCCCATTGCACTGATCGGGGGGCACTCGTAGTGACTGAGGGGGTCAAAGACCAAGAAGTGGGTTATTTATACCAAGCATTCTTCTTATGGCTAGATCTAATCTCCTGGTCCCTGCAGAAAGGAAAAATAATTTCACATTTTTTTCTTCCTTTCAGGTAGGGAGGATTAGAGAAATCCTATTGATTGCTGCTTTCTCCAGACCTCCAAGAAAGCATGAAAAATGGCTTGAATGGTACAATTCCTCCGTCACCCCATAATGAAAGGGGTGATCTCATAGTTCTTGGTCTGTGAAAATGCATTGTTAGGTGCTCCATTCTCCCATCGAGGATGAACCTAAACCTGTGCTTGAGAGATAGCTGTCCATACATTGATAAGGGATGTATGGATTCTTGAGAAGAGAGGAGCCGTGGTGGTCCCCCCTGGACTGCCCGATCCCATGAGTGAATAGAAAGTTAGATCTACATTGGATCTCACCTAAATCGCCCCATCTATCCTCCTGACGAGAAGTTTGGTTTCAAACTCTGATTCGAACAGGAGGAGTATGCCATAATGAATTGGTATATTCATACCATAACATATGAACAGTAAGAACTAGAATTCTTATCAATACTGGAACTCATAGGGAAGAAAATGGATTTATGGATGTAATCAAATATGCAGTATTTACAGAAAAAAGTATTCGGTTATTGGGGAACAATCAATATACTTCTAATGTCGAATCAGGATAAACTAGGACAAAAATAAAGCATTGGGTCGAACTCTTCTTTGGTGTCAAGGTAATAGCTATGAATAGTCATCGACTCCCCAGAAAGGGTAGAAGAATGGGACCTATTATGGGACATACAATGCATTACAAACGTATGATCATTACGCTTCAATCGGTTTATTCTATTCCACCTCTTATATACCTTGGATGATCTGCATCTTCGGGTCAGGCATTGATGAGCACATTAAACTATCCATGTGGCTGAGAGCCCTCACAGCCCAGGCACAATGACGCAATTATCAGGGGTGCGCTCTACCACTAAGCTAATAGTCCATCATGTGGGCCTCCCACTGGGAGGCCTACTATGCCAAAAGTGAGAGAAACCCCATTTCTCTCTTTCCTTTTTATGTCCCCGTGTTGTTGCCACACGGGAGAGACATGGGGACATAAAAAGGGGGATCCTATCAACTTGTTCCAACCTAGGATAATAAGCTCATGAGCTTAGTCTTACTTCACCATCAAGAAATGAAAGAAGACTTCCATATCCAAGCTTAGCTCAGATGTAACTCACTTCTTTTTGGATGTGAGTCAAACCAAAATACCCAACAAGCATTAGCTCTCCCTAAAAAGTAGGTGATCCAGCCGCACCTTCTAGTATGACTACCTTGTTATGACTTCACTCCAGTCACTAGCCACACCTTTGTCATCCCCCTCCTTGCGGTTAAGGTAATAACTTCAGGCATGGCCAGCTCCCATAGTATAACGGGCAGTATGTACAAGGCCCAAGAATGAATTCACCACCGTATGGCTGACCAGTGATTACTAGCGATTTTGGCTTCATGCAGGTGAGTTGCAGCCTGCAATTTGAACTAAGGATGGGTTTTCTGAGTTAGCTCACCCTCACAGGATCATGACCCTTTGTCCTACCCATTGTAGCACGTGTGTCACCCAGGGCATAAGGGGCATGATGATGTGACATCATCCTTACCTTCCTCTGGCTTATCACCAGTAGTCTGTTCAGGGTTCCAAACTCAATGGTGGCAACTAAATACGAGGGTTGCACTCATTGCAGGACTTAACCCAAAACCTTACGGCACGAGCCGATGACAGCCATGCATCACCTGTGTTCGCATTCCCGAGGGCACCCCTCTCTTTCAAGAGGATTCATGGCATGTCAAGCCCTAGGAAGGTTCTTTGCTTTGCATCAAATTAAACCACATGCTCCACTACTTGTGTAGGCCCCCGTCAATTCCTTTGAGTTTCATTCTTGCAAACATACTCCCCAGGCGGGATACTTAACGTGTAAGCTACAGCATTGCATGGGTTGATATGCACAGCGCCTAGTATCCATCATTTACGGCTAGGACTACTGGGGTATCTAATCCCATTTGCTCCCCTAGCTTTCATCTCTTAGTGTTAGTGTCAGCTCAGTAGAGTGCTTTCACTATTGGTGTTCTTTTTGATCTCTACGAATTTCACCGCTCCACTGGAAATTCCCTCTGCCCCTACCGTACTCCATCTTGGTAGTTTCCACTGCCTGTCCAGGGTTGAGCCCTGCGATTTGACGACGGAGTTGAAAAGCCACCTAAAAATGCTTTATGTCCAATCATTCCAAATAATGCTTCCATCCTCTATCTTACCACGACTGCTGGCACAGAGTTAGCCGATGCTTATTCCTCAGATACCGTCATTGCTTCCTCTCCGAGAAAAGAAGCTCACAACCCGTGGGCCTTCTACTTCCACATGGCATTGCTCCGTCTGGCTTTTACCCATTGTGGAAAATTCCCCATTGCTGCCTCACGTAAGAGTCTAGGCAATATCTCAGTCCCACTGTAGCTGATCATCCTCTCAGACCAGCTACTGATCATCGCCTTAGTAAGCTATTGCCTCACCAACTAGCTAATCAGATGCGAGTCCCTCCTCGGGTGGATTCCTCCTTTTGCTCCTTAGCCTATGGGGTATTAGCAACCATCTCCAATTGTTGTTCCCCTCCCAAGGGCAGGTTCTAATGTGTTACTCACCCATTTGCCACTGGAAACACTACTTCCCTTCCGACTTGCATGTGTTAAGCATGCCGCCTGCGTTCATCCTGAGCCAGGATCGAACTCTCCATCAGATTCATAGTTGCATTACTTATATCTTCCTTGTTCGTGGACAAAGCAGATTTGGAACTATCTTTCATTTCAAGGCATAACTTGTACCCATGCGCTTCATATTGGCCTGGAGTTCGCTCCCAGCAATATAGCCATCCTTACCCTATCACATCAATCCCACTAGCCTCTTATCCATGCTCGTTCGATCATGGCGAGGGGCAAGTCAAAATAGAAAAACTTGCATTGGGTTAAGGGATAATCAGGCTCGAACTGATGACTTCCACCATGTCAAGATGACACTCTACCACCGAGTTGTATCCCTTCCCGGCCACATCGAGAAATAGAACTAACTAATCCTAAGGCAAAGGGTCGAGAAACTCAATGCCACTATTCCTAAACAACTTGGATCCGGGCCTTATTTTCACATTATTACTATTATGGATATGGATAGAGTAAAATAATGGAAAAAATGAGATTCCATTTTCAACTGCTTCTATTGGAAATAGGATTGACTACAGATTCGAACCATAGCACATGGTTTCATAAAATCCATATGATTTTCCCGATCTAAATCGAGTAGGTTTTGTTTTACATGAAGAAGATTTTGTTCAATATGTTCTATTTGATACTAGTAGGAAAAGAACCTGACTCGGTATTGTTAAAAAATGAGGGGAGGCAAAACCAAGTCAAGATGATACGGATCACCCCTTCTTCTTGCACCAAAGATCTTACCATTTTCGAAGGAATTGGAGCTACATTTCCTTTCAATTTCCATTCAAGAGTTCCTATGAGTTTCCATGCCCTTTTTCCTTTTTTTTGAGACCTCAAAAAATGAAATGGACAAATTCCTTTTCTTAGGAACACAAACAAGATTCGTTACTACAAAAAGGATAATGGTAACCCCACCATTAACTACTTAACTTCATTTTCATTTATGAATTTATTTTATTTATGAATTTCATAATAATACATGTCCTACCGAGATAGAATTTGTAACTTGCTATTCTCTCTTGCCTAGAAAGCAAAGATTGACCTTTGTCGAAAGACTGATTCATTCGGATCAACATGAGGGTCCA
>RXID01021907.1:143813-219466 GCA_005019695.1 Trichopus zeylanicus subsp. travancoricus
TTGAGTAATGTAACTCGATTAGTATCAAACTGACTGCAATCTTTTTCTGTCCGTGAGGATCCCACCAGAGTGCCTTCTACTTCTAATAGGCCATGAACTAGATCAGAATCATTCTCAATGAATCCAAAGAAGTGATCCAATTTTTTTCATCGGGTCCGGGTGAAGACCAAAAATCTTGAGCGATGGATCCTATAGAACAACTCAAAAGATAAAAAAGTATTGTTAGTTTCTTCATGCTCATTCCAAGTTCAAAGTACCATTCGTACTAATAAGAATCCCTTTCCTTATGTGATTTCTTCTTCATATATATAGATATAGGATCTATGGGGCAATTACTTAGAAGTACATTTTGTACAACAGCCCTTCCTATCTGATAGAAAAGGATCCCATGATCTTGAACCGATCTTACTTGGGATCACGAATCCCAAGTTTGTCTATGAAGAGCTGATCTAATTGTGTTAGTTTCTATAATTGATTTCTTCTACGTAATACTAATTGATAGGGCCTCATTGATAAGTGCTACAAGATCTCGTGCATTGTAACCCATGGTTATGGACTCGAATCCATTAGTATGGAACATTTTCTTTTCCAAATGAAATCCCCTAGTATATGAAAGAATGAAAAAGTGCTTTTGTTGTTGTGGAATAAGAAGCCTTCGTATCTTAACGCATGTATTTAATTTATTCAGAGCTATTAGAGTGGGATCCACTTTTTTGGGAATATGAGATGAAGCAATAACAAGAATATTTCTAGTGGAACATCTTTCACAATCCTTGGAGAGATAGTTCTCTAATAGACCAAGGGATAGGTAATTCGACTCATTCATATACAGATCGTGAATGTTTGGAATCCATATTATGCAAGGAGACATTGCTTTTGCTAATTCAAATTGAAGGGTGATAGCAAATTGGTCTATTTTCGGTGTCATATACATAGTTAGCACGTTCGTCATAATTAGCAGCTCTATATCAAGGTTATCATCAATATAGTCACTATCATAAATATCGATATCATCAATAAGATAACCTTTAGGCTTGTCATCCAGGAACTTATTCAGAAATACCGTAATGAAACAAACATAGGATTTTGTCGCTAGGTATTTGACCAAATAGGACCATCCAGTTCCTATAGAACCTATCACTGAAATACCCCTAGAAGAGGACAAGGCTAAGCAGAGCAAAAAGGGTTTTCCATAAGATGAGAAATGAAAACTATTAGCCCCACACAAGGTTTGTGAATAAGAGATTGTCTGATAATGAGGAAGGAATATCCGTCTTTCTACTAAACAGGATCTATTGAACTCATAATTCATTAGATACTTTTTATGAATGTCAACTAAGTATCGTAAGTAAATTGATCCCGGTTGTTCAATCATTTGATAACCAGGGTTATTCTTTGCTAAATGATCACTATGAGTAAGACCCAATAGAATTTGATCAATCCTTTTTTCGATTGTTAAAGTGGAGAACTGAATCAAGAATTCTCTTTCTTTATCATCAATTAAATCACTGTTTGTGACCTAGGATTCTATTTTATCATCAATCCAATCATCGTTCACATTTTTTTTTCTTATCAATGAATAGATCTCTTTACTTGTATGACTTAAATGTCTCGTATTTCTCAAAAAGGTAATTCGATTGATGGGATTTGGTATGATACTTATGAGATCGATGAGATTGATATTCAAATATTTCTTCTTAGAACATATTGATTTGATCCCATGAGTGGGACTGCCACCCATTAGCATGTTGTCACCAGAAGTAGAACCATGTATTTCTTCCAGAGAATCTGCTAATTGTTCCAGAGCAACTAGAAAGAGATTCTTTAACCAAAAAGAATTCAATTCACATGTAGGATACCTATATAGAAGTTTTTGAAACTCAATCATGTATGATGGAATCATCAAAGATTTGATCTTTTCTAACTTTGTCTTTAACTCACTAGAGGCTTGGAAAACAAAGAGAAGATGTATACGAATGAGATATCCTGCAACAAGAAGAAGGAAAAGGATTGAATGGAGGAACTCCAGAGCATTTGTTGATCTCAGATGTGTCCATATCAATAGAATGGGTGACTCATTATTTCGATGAATCATTTCTTCGAACAGAAGAAGAAGATTCATTAAACACTTACTCGAAATCTTACTTATCAGAGTCTATTGTGGAAGAATTGCCCATAATTTTTTCTGAGGAATAGGCCATAATATATCTGATCTGTGCATAATATCATGAAAAATGGATACAAATTTTGACTGCTACTTATACTTAGTATCAGCAATGGGTCTGAAAAAGTATCTAAAAAGGTGAAATTTAGATATTTGCACCCTGTCAAAGTAAGGAGCCATGGCAAATATGTTTGGAATAGATTCCATTTTGAGAGATTTGAAAAAGCACTATCTTGTTGAAAGGTTCTATACATCTACCCTTTCTCAACGCATTTCTTTAGACAAAGACTATTTTTTTTCCTCTTTTTGGATGGTAAATATTTCTCAGAACATGGAGTATGAATCAAACCCACGTTTGAATTGAAATTGAGATACTGATGCAAGTTCTTCCCTTCTGAATCAGATAGATTCATATCTGAAAGAGGCTGATAATAAGTTCTTTCAAAAGTGGCTATTTTTTCCTCTGTTAGAGGTGTTGCAGAAATGTCTATGATCGAATAAATAGCACTATGAATGAATGGATTGGATCAAATTGGAAAATGGAAAGATTTGTACAATTTATACATTTTGTCACCACTTTGTGGAAAATAGTTAGGTATGAATATGTCAGATACCAGTGACTCGATTGGTGAAGTAGTCTCTCTATCTAAAAAAAATATTTTTTTTACCAATGCACAAAGAAACCATTTTGTTGCGAATGAACAAGATATTGAGGAATTGTCCATATGTAAGATCACAATTATGGATACGAGTCTTTTCCACATAAAAGGGGAATCTTTTGTTACAATAGAACCAAAAGTGATGTGGATCATTCAGAATGGAAGTCGATTTGCTTTATAAAAAGAAGATATCAATGAACTCCTATGAAATGGTTTCACGGTATTCAACCAATCATCTCAATCGTGGGATATTAGAAATAGAAATCTGTGTTATCAAAGGATTTCCTGCAATTATTTCTAGTATGGAATGAGTCAATCATCCACTTTGGTATTTTATTTTGAACAAAAATGGTAATATTGTTCCTCCATTGATCAAGAATTTCAGTCTTCGGAAAGTATCATGATCATCCAATAAGAAGGGTTTCATTTTATTCAAATGAACAATTTGAACACCTATTGATTCTAACAACTGATTGCAGAGTTGATCATTCGGACCTTTCAATTCATAGATGTGGATCTCAGACCTATGAATGGGTATATCCCTGATATTCACAAAGAAAAAGGGAAGTGACTTGGACAAAAAGAGAAGTGACTTGAGCAAAAAGAAATGAAGTGACTTCGACAAATCTTGTTTGTCGATAGCCTCAAACCAATCAATCGAATATTGATTAATATGTAATCGATCGAACACTACTTGAAAATGGTTCTTCTATTCAGAAATGAAATGTTCCAAATGTTCCTGGAAATCCTTGCTCCCATTGGACCATTTGTATTTATATGCATCAGGATCCCGATTCATGGATCTCTCAGTTCAAGAAATAAGAGGATCAAAACATTTACTCTTTTTCAAATTCAATAAATGTTGGTTGATCATATATTTCATTATAGTTATATGATTCATAGTAACATTTTCTATTTGATCCCTTTGAATTCCATATTGGAAGTTGTGATCGGATCTATTCATTAAAAAGAATTGATTCGATACATTTCTTATATACCCATAGGTTCTATATTGGATTTGAATCCGATCTCGATCAATCTATATTGATTAACTGCCTCCATTATGTTGTTGCAAGCAAATACTGATTTTTTTTTTGTTTTGGATCTTCCAAATCATTCCCGCAGTAGATCTAGACCATTTTTTTTTTTATCCTTCAATAAAAAGATTCATTCTCTTCATAAAAAAGAGAAGATAGAACCAATAAAGATTTCTGTTTTGATTTTGATTCATCTCTTGAGTTGAATACCTCATCCAAGAATTTTTTTTTTTCATCCAATCTGTAGGAATCAATAGAAAAGGCAAATCCCCTATGATACACCAGATCCAACTTGGTTATTGATAGAGTGAATAGATCTACCATTTCTTGAAATCTCTCTTCTGATACAAAATCATGGTGTAACACATATCCCCCTTTGTTTCGGTCATGCAATAGATGCAATAAATCCAAAATTGGATTTTTGTTCAAGAATGAAATCTTATTGGAACTGTCCATATCTGGTTCATCCTTCGGAACCAGATCACATCCTGGATCTGATGAAATAGGATGAATTGAGATGGTATTTTGTAAATATGTAATTATCTTGAATATATCAACCATTTCTTTATTTTTTTGATCACCTGGAAGGGACAAAAGAAACATCTTGATTTTCTTCAAAAATTTTCGATCTCCAGTGCACCTCTCAGTAGGATTTGAACCCTGATGAAGTTCTGACCATCTGTCAGAGGAAAAAGAATGAATTGATCTTGTAGGATTCCCAAGTTCAATTTCTTCCAGAAGCATATGATTATTCATCTGCTTCTCACATTCCGTGAATAGCCAGGACATTGAGGAAGATCCGAAAAGGCATTTCAAGAATCGATCTGATTCTATCTCTGTTCGTTCCATTTGAAGAAAGGAAGGATCCCAAGGAATTGACCTTTCTTTTACCTGCTGAATCTTTGTTTGATCGATCAATGTGATATTTTGAATCCGCATTTCTAATTGAATTGAAATGATCTCTAGATTGATCAAAAGATCCTTTCCATTGGCTAGAATCCGTTACTTGAATGAAAATAAAACTTGTGGAATCATATTGAATATTTGATAATACATTCCGTACCTTGCTAAAAAACTAATCCTTGTTTACCAACCACACATTGTCCAACCAAATCAAATTCTCTCTCGATACATTCCTCAAAAAAATCTGATTTATGCTTATTCTTTCCCCAACTAACGAAGAGATCTTGGCACAATTGCCACATATGAAATTGAGCACAATTTTGCAAAGAAATACCCCACTTGTTTCTCGAGAAGAGACGGGAAACATGATCAATATCATTTGATTGAATAGTTGCTTCAACTCTTTGTTGTTTGAAGAAACCATCCCCTTCAATTGGTCTTTTTTCATGAAAGCAGACATGAGATAACAAATCAAGTCTTTCCCTAAGATTTCAAGTCCTAAATTCAAGTTGATAATGTTTCACTTCTTCCTTGGAGAAAGATGATCAAACAATTCCCAATCATGGTCCTTGCAGATCGGATTATCTGTATAGGATAAAAAAAAGAAACTCTAGATATTTGCTATCTTTCTCTTTGAATGAGATCTCAATTCTAGCTATGGTTTCATTAGACATCTTACAACTAGAATCCCTCCTTTTTCCAATCCGGTTCCTCCACCACCACGAACCCTGGTTAGATTCAGGCACGATACACTTTTTATTTATTGGGAGAACCCAAGTACGCTCTTGTGAATCCATGAAACAACTCTCAGAAATCTTTTTCCTTTTTGGAGGATACAGGAGTGAAACAATCAACCTATTGATATTGGAAGACCAAAAGGATTCTTCCAATGTCTCATTTCTGGGTACAATGGAATTCATAGGTATGGGAAGAAGCCCCATAAAATAGAGATTTTTTCTTTTGACCATCTTTCGATTGTTAATACAAGATATAAGGACAACTACTACAAGTAGTACTACACCTTTGATCCTGAAATATCGATTGCTTGTTGAACTTTGTGAATCATGTGAAAGTCAGATACTCCCAATTCAGGGGTCAAAGAGTTTCATAAAACGTTCTTGGTGGAAAAAAATGTGAGTGAAAGATCCCACTGAATCGAATTTGATCCATGAGTCTAAGAAATAGTTAGAATTCTTGATCTCTCTCCATATCTCTCTCAATTCGAAGATCCAAGATTTGAATTGATGTCATTTCATTGATTCCTCCTAAAGATTTCATTTCAATTGGAATTTGGTTATTCATGATGTACGATGATCCCTGTTAAGCATCCATGGCTGAATGGTTAAAGCACCCAACTCATAATTGGCAAATTCCTAGGTTCAATTCCTGCTGGATGCATGCCAACGGGAATGTTCAATAAGTCTATTGGAATTAGCTCTGTATCAATGGAATCTCATCATCCATACATAATGAATTGGTATATTCATACCATAACATATGAACAGTAAGAACTATAATTCTTATCGATACTGGAACTCATAGTGAAGAAAATGGATTTATGGATGTAATCAAATATGCAATATTTACAAAAAAAAAAAGTATTCGGTTATTGGGGAACAATCAATATACTTCTAATGTCAAATCAGGATCAACTAGGACAGAAATAAAGCATTGGGTGGAACTCTTCTTTGGTGTCAAGGTAATAGCCATGAATAGTCATCGACTCCCCAGAAAGGGTAGAAGAATGGAACCTATTATGGGACATACAATGCATTACAAACATATGATCATTACTCTTCAACCAGGTTATTCTATTCCACCTCTTATAGAGAAAAGAACTAAAAGGAAAATACTTAATAACACGATGATACATTTATACAAAATTTCTACCCCGAGCACCCGCAATGAAATTGTAGGCAGTCAAGTGAAATCCAATCTATGAAATAATTTTATCTATGGACAGCATCATTGTGGTAAAGGTCGTAATGCCAGAGGAATCATTAAGCAGGGCATAGAGGGGGAGGTCATAAGTGTCTATACCCTAAAATCAATTTTCGACAGAATGAAAAAGACATATCTGGTAGAATCATAACCATAGAATATGACCCTAATCGAAATGCATACATTTGTCTCCTACACTATGGGGATGGTGAGAAGAGATATATTTTACATCTCAAAAGGGCTATAATTGGAGATACCATTATTTTTGGTACAAAAGTTCCTATATCAATGGAAAATGCCCTACCTTTGAGTGCAGTTTGAACTATTGATTTACGTAATTGGAAGTAACCAATTAGGTTTATGATGAAACCTAGAAATTGATCACTGATCCAATTTGAGTACCTCTATGAGATAGACATCAATAGAAAACTATTGAGTAACGGCAGCAAGTGATTGAGTTCAGTAGTTCGTCATAGAAAATTATTGACTCTAGAGATATGGTAATATGAAGAAGACAAAATTGTTTAAAGCATGCACATAATGGGAAACACCCTTCTTTCAAAGAGAGGAGGATGGGTTATTCCCATTTAATTTGATGGCCAGAAGCAAATTGAAAACTAAGCAGTAGTAATTAGAAAGATCGCAGGGGGAAAAGTAGAGATGTCTCCTATGTTACCCGCAATATGTGGAAGTAGCAACGTAATTTCATAGAGTCGTTCGGTCTGAATGCTACATGAAAAACATAAACCAGACGATGGAACGGAGAGACCTAGGATATAGAAGATCATAACATGAGTGATTCAGCGGATTTGGATTCCTATATATCCACTCAAGTGGTATTTCATCATACGATTCATGTAAGATCCATTTGTCTATATATGATCATATACATCTAGAAAGCCGTATGCTTTGGAAGAAGCTTGTACAGTTTGGGAAAGGGTTTTTATTGATAAAAAAGAAGAATCTACTTCAGCCGATATGCCCTTAGGCATGGCCATACATAACATAGAAATCACATTTGGAAAGGGAGGACAATTAGCTAGAGCAGCAGGTACTATAGCGAAATTGATTGCAAAAGAGAGTAAATTGGCCACATTAAGATTACCATCTGGGGAGGTCCATTTGATATCCAAAAACTACTTAGCAATAGTTGGACAAGTGGGTAATGTTGAGGTGAACCAAAAAAGTTTGGGTAGAGCCGAATCTAAGTGTTGGCTAGGTAAGCGCCCTATAGTAAGAGGAGTAGTTATGAACCCTGTAGACCACCCCCATGGGAGTGGTGAAGGAAGAGCCCTTATTGGTAGAAAAAAACCCACAACCCCTTGAGGTTATCTTGCACTTGGAAGAAGAAGTAGGAAAAGGAAAAAAATATAGTAATAGTTTTATTCTTCGTCGCCGTAAATAGGAATATTGAAAATCGAATTTTTAGAATTTGCAATAATGTGATGGGCGAAATGACGAGAATTGAACCTGCGCATGGTGGATTCACAATCCACTACCTTGATCCACTTGGCTACATCCGCCCCTTATCTAGCTAAAGGATTTTCCCTTTTTCCCATTCATCATTATTGTATTTATTCTTACCTTATTAGATCGAGATATTGAACATAATTTAAAATGTAAAAATAAAGGAGTAATCCGTTGTGACATGTTCACTAAAATCCTTTTGCAGCTAATCATTTATTGGGAAAAATGGAAAAACTCAACATGAGGAAGGAGAAAGAAATAATAGTAACTTGGCCTTGGGCATCTACCATTATACCCACAATGATTGGATATACAATTGCCATTCATAATGGAAAAGAACATTTACTTGTTTATATAACAGATTAGATGGTAGGTCACAAATTGGGAGAATTCGCCCCTGCTCTAACTTTTTCGAGACATGCGAGAAATGATAATAAATCTCGTTGTTAATTTTTTTGTTTTTATTTTCTATTTTAGTAAAGTAGCAAAAGTAGTTATCATTCATTGGTAGGAGATAACCTTATGATAAAGATAAAGAACTCGACTTCAAGTACAAAAGTTAAGGTTTTAGCCCAACATATACATATGTCTGTTTTCAAAGCTCGAAGAATAATTGACCAGATTCAAGGGCATTCCTATGAAGAAGCACTTATGATGGACACATCTAGCACTTATTATGACTTGTTTCCACGAACTATTCCTTTAGGAGGCAACAAATACACATCTAGGCATGTAAAGAAGTTTCTTTTCTTCTACAACTCATGTTTGGTGTAGCAGCTTAGATTGACGTGGGTCTCTTTGTATCTTTGGCTCAAGTATGTTGAACAAGTTATTGGAGGAAACCTGAGATCACAGAAATATATCATTGAACCATTTGAACTAATATATTGTTCAAAAGAATGTTCGATATTATAATCAAATAGAAAGAACCTGCGTCACTAAAACAAAGAAGTTCAACGTAAAAACTTACTTGGGGGGATTTTTATCTGACGCGCAGGATGGCAAGCATTCCACTACACAATCATGGCTAGGCTCCACAAAATATGCAATCTGCCAAAAGAGGTAAAAAAAATAAACATATTGCTTCCAACATCAAAATGACAATAAATAATAATCAAATAAATCTTGAAAAAGTTGCTGCATTTTGAATTGCTTTTGAGGAAAATATCTGAAATGATTTCAATGTCAGACATTGTAGTCTTGGACATGCATAGTTCTAAGAAGTAGATGAATGGTAGATATGAAACAGGTGAACAGATCATAATCTACGCTAATATAATCATCTGCAAGTTTGACTGTGATTATCTGTCTTGAAAGTGCAATGCAAGATTTTGGAGTTCTAGGATTTGATAGAGATAGATAACTAGGACTTCATTAATTAAGAAGAAAGAGTTATAGAACTTAACATGTACTTGGTCGTAGCACTTGTACTAATGATCCGTTTACTTGTTGGCTGATTCCTAGAATTGATTAGAAGTTGTATTAGGATTTGGTCCTAACAATTGTCCTCAACATATCAAAATAAGACTAGATTAGGCTGGGACTTAGAATTAAGATTCTAATACTTTATTTCACGAACTCTTAAGCCAAACAAGTTCAAAAGAGACTTGAGCAATTGCTCTATATTTAGATCCTGCACTTGGTCTTACAACTACTGCTTATTTTTTGTTTCTGCATGAAACCAAGTTGGCAACTAGAAAAATACAATAGGTAATTATAGACCTTTTACCAACAGGATTGTATGCCCAATTTGTATAACTACAGACAGTAATCTGAAGATGATCATTTACTTGATATACCAAGCCTATTCTAATCTGTTTCTTTAATGTATCTCAATATTTGATAAACAACATTAAAGAAAGTGCCTTTAGAGTTTTTGTATAAATTGACTTACTACTACTGCTAGTAGGATCATCTAATAGTTTGCCTTGGTATGCATGGGATCGATTGGTAGTGAAGTGGACTTGTAATCTAAAAACTCAGTTTCATTTAGTAAATTTAATGCATATTTCCTTTGATTTAGAATCATCCCTTGTCTTCAGTTGGCTACTTCAATCCCTAAAAAATAATGCAGCTTACTCAAGTCTTCAATTGTAAATTTTTTATGAAAAAATTCCTTTAAATTCTAAATGCCTCTGTCATCATCTCTAGTGAGACTAATATCAGCTATTCTCTTATAAAATAGAGAAAAGTCTAATTTAGTCCTTAAGAAATCAAACTCTACAACTGCATTGTTGAACTCTTCAAACCATTTTTTTGGTGATTGCTTGAGACTATATGTTGTTTTATAAGCTTGCACACATAATTTGATCTTCTTTAGTAGTCTTATGGGGGATATGCCATATAAATTTCTTCATTTGATTGACCATGTAGGAATGCATACTTCATATCTAATTATTAATAACATATAATGAGAATTGCTTCTCCCCAAAAAATTGAAAGAACATTCTTCTCGAACATTGAAGTCCTATCTGCTTTAAGGAGATGTTTGTTCTTCGTCTCAACCACCTCATTTTATTGAGATGTGTAAGAACAAGAGATGTGAAACAAAAGGTATCTTGTATATATGCTTTAAAAGTGTTTGACAAATATTTTCTTCCATGATTTACTTAAGGGTTTTGATGTGCGTTGAATTATGTCAAAATTTGTGTGGAAAATTTGAAAAATCTGACAAACCTCTTGGATATTATAAAATAAATTAAGTCATACAACAATGATTATCAATAAAAATAACAACATACTTGCACAAAAAACGAGCAGTACATTGCTTGATAACTTTATGATAATAGACACTCCTATGGTGTTTAGTTACTCACAAGACTAAAAAAAATTTAGTGAATAAGTGGTCACTTAAGTAATAAGATTCTTAAGGTAGAACTTGAAAGATAACCTAGTCTACAATTTCATTGAAAATTTTTTCTGAAATATTTGATCAAAACTGCATTTTGTCCTTCTCCAAGATCAAGAATATAAAGGCATATTTGCTTGTGACCTCCACCAATCATCTTCTTTATTTGAAAATCCTGAAAAACACAATGAGTTGAATAAAAAGCCACAACAATTTAAAGTTTTAGCGATTTAACTAATAGATAAAAGATTGTAACGAAACTTGGGTACGTTGAAGATAGATTTAGATTGGATGCTAGTTTTGCATTTTCCAAAAATTTGAGATAGAGGGCTAGCTGGTGTTATACATATTTTTAATTTAAGATGGGATCAAAAGATGTATAGGAATAGAGGATACTAGTCATGTGGTTTGTAACTCCTTGAGTCAATAATCATTGAAAGTTAAGAGGCAAGATTTGCTATAGATTTACTTGAGGAAACATGATAATTTATAAAAGTAGATTGAACTAACGAAATTGTAGGTGTAGAAAATATTAATAGCTATTATTTAATTTATTATTATTTCCTATTTTAGTTACTGATTAGGTAGTGTTATTTGATTTTAATAGGTTTTCTATCATCAAGGGATTCAGTATATTATCCAATTTCTATTAGGTAGTTTCCAAAATAAGGAAATTTAGTTTCTAGTTTATTTTTGTTTCTTAATATATAGAATTCTAAATCTATATATTTATCTAAATGTATTTATTTTGTAATAGAATAAAATTTTCTTAAATCCCAAATTCTAGATAGTATAAGAGCCCTCTCTGAAACTCTAGAAATTTTGTGAGTTTGTGCTATGCTAGCCGAGAAAAACAACCCATCGTCTTAACCCTTTCTGAGTCTAAGCATCAATGGGAAAATGACATCCAACCATTCTTTTTCCATTATTGGTCATAAATTGAACAGACAGAACTACTTATAGTAATATCAATTTGTGATGATGTTTATATATGAAAAAGAAAAAGACAAATATTTAATGGAAATTGTCCAAAAGCGAAAGGAAGGATATTTGAAGTTCAGAATTTGGAAATCTAAAAGCACCGCCAAGGAGATATGGGAAACTGTCAAGGAGGCCTATTATCGTGTGGAAAACTTCCAAATTGTTTAATATCGAAAGTATTCTCCATGACATAGTCCAAGGAGACTTAACCATGATGCAATACTTCAATTCTCTCAACTAGCAGTAGCAGCAATTGGACAAATTTGAAGAATATAAATGGAATTGTACTGGAGATGACAGCAAGCATAAACCAATAATTTAAAAGAAAAGATTATACAAATTTTTAATTGCATTAAATAAATCTCTGGATAATGTTACAGGTAGAATTTTATCTACCAAATCTCTTCCAAATATTCATGAGGCATTTGCAGAGGTCATAAGAGAAGAAAGCCAACACAAAATGATAATGGGCATACAAAATTTCACCAACAATACTACACTTTCCGTTCACCGAGGCCAACCGCAAGACACTAAGAAGAAAAACTACTCTTGGTGATCAATGTCAAAAGTAGGGGCATACGAGATAATTGCTAGAATATCTATGGCAAACCCGCAAACTGAAAGCCTTCTCAAAGCAAGGAAAAACTGAAAGTCTTCCCATGCGCATTCTGTAATTACAAAGGAGTACACACCACAAGCAGAGGGAACAAGTCCTCTTCTCTTCAGTAAGGAACAACTTGAATTACTCTAAAAGATGTTCGATCAACCTCAATCCAACCTTTCAACATCCAATATTGCAGTAGGTTCAATAGCTCACACAGGTAAGCTATTGGGTGAAGAGTAGTCAATTTAACACTTGGATTATAGACTTTGGAGCCTCAGATCATGTGACGGGAGATTCAAAGGTCCTCACCACTTTCACACTGATTAATGGGAAGTGGACCATGAGGATTACCGACAAGTCTCAATCCCATATGGTGGAAACTGATTCTATAAAGATATTAGACAACCTAACTCTCTACTCAATTTTGTTAGTGCCTAAATTTGCAATTTATTATCGGTTAGTAAATTGGTTAAGGAATATAATTGTGTTGCTAAATTTTTCATTAATTTGTGTGAATTTCAGTACTTGAATTCAAAAAAGATGATTGACAATGTTGAGGAATGCTCAAAACTATACCTTCTCAGAAGTGATGTTGCTTCACACGGACAAGTTCACAAGGTGGGCCCCTCCAAATCTAAAACACCACCACAGAAATGTTCTTTCAATGCTTTGTTTTCCAATAATTGTCAAGTCATGCTTTGACATTTTAGATTAGGGCATCCAAACTTCATGCATCTTGCAAAATTGTTCTCTTTATTATTCAAAAATAAAAGTCCGAACCAATCTCAGTGTGAAGTTCGCCAATATTCAAAGTATTTTCGGAGTGATTTTCCTAGTCAATCTTATATACCAACTTATCCATTTTCAATAATTCATAGTGATGTATGAGGCCCATCTAAAAATAAAACATGGCACTGATTCCCATTGGTTTGTTTCTTCTATAGATGATCATACAATGCTTATTTGGGTATTTCTTATGAGAAAAATATCATACGTGGGTTAAATATTCAAAAATCTCATTCTTATGATTCAAACACAATTCCAAAGCAAAATTCAAATTCTGAGAATTGACAATGCAAAAGAATATTTCAACTCCATTTTTTGCGACTATTTCTCTAGTGAAGGCATTATACATCAAAGTTATTGTGTTGGCACTCCTCGACAGAATGAAATTACAGAAAGAGAAAATGGGTACCTACTTGAGGTTGTACAGTCCCTCATGTTTTCCTCAAATGTTCCAAAGCATTTATCAGGAGATATAATTCACACTATCATCTATCTCATAAATCAAATGCCCTCCAGAACTCTCAAATTCCAAACTCCATGTCAAGTCTTGCAGTTTTTCCCCATTCTCAAGTCATGTCCACCATACTAGTCAGTCTTTTGGGTATACCATATTCATTCACAAAACTCTGGCAAATTAGACACAAGCAAAAAAATGCATTTTCAAGGTAATGCTCCAAACCAAAAAGGGTACCTGTGCTTCTCTTCAAGCACTAAAAAAATACTACTATTCCATGGATGTCACTTTTTTTGAAAAACAATCTTTTTACCCCAAATCTAACATTTAGGAGGAGAGAGATTTCATACAAAAATATCATCTTTGGAATATTGAAGATGGCATTGTTCCCTTTCTTCTACCCGAGAACTTTGGTACCTCACCTCCACAACTGCCACCTCCAACTCCTATTGAATCCAAACCGAGTCATAAATTTAGCATACCACCAATCAACAATGAACTTTGTGTTTACTCAAGAAGACAACACATTTAAGAACGGGACCAAGAATGAGCATCCGAACCTGTCCAAGAGCTAAATCTGAATCCAATTCTGGAAGGTAATACTGATTCTAAAATTTCTTACATTATATATTACTTTATGATGATTTAAATTTGTCAATTGCTTTAAAGAAAGGTGTTCACTCTTGTACACAACATCCAATTTAGAATTATGTTTTTTATAATAAACTCTCATCTAGTTTCGAGGCATTTGTTTCCAACCTTGATAAGATTCAAGTTCTCAAGTCAATTGAGGAAGCTTTCAAAGCTCTCAAATGGAAAGATGCCGTCATGGAAAAGATTCGGGCATTTTAGAAAAAACAATACATAGCAACTCACTCGCCTACCAGATGGGAAAAATATTGTTGAGTGCAAATGGATTTTCACAGTGATTAAAAAAGATGGAAGTGTAGGAAAATTTAAAGCAAGATTAATTACAAAAGAGTTCACTCAATCATATGGGATAGATTATCAGGCGACTTTTGCACCAGTTGCCAAACTAAACACATCAGAATTGTGTTGTCGCTTGCAGCAAATCTGGATTGGAGTCTCTATCAGCTTGACATGAACACATTCCTAAATAGGGATTTGGAACAAGAGGTTTACATAGAAATTCCACCAGGTCTAGAGATAGAAGCAACAAATAATAAGGTGTGCAAGTTGAAGAGATTATTATATGGTTTAAAGCAATCCCTAAGGGCATGGTTTGAAAGGTTTACAAAAGTTGTAAAGAGTTATGATTATTCTCAATGCCAAGCTAATCACACTCTATTTATAAAACAATCTCTAACCGGGAAGCTTGTAATCTTAATTGTGTATGTTGATGATATTGTGGTTACCAATGATTGGGAGAAGGAAGTCATTGGACTCAAGGAAATTTTGGCTAGGGAATTCAATATCAAAGATATGGGAAACCTATCATACTTCCTAGGGATAAAAGTTGCCCGCTCAAGATACGGCATGTCTATTTCTCAGATAAAATGTGTTAGACCTCCTAAGGAAAACTGGTATGCTTGGTTGTAAGCCCGCTAACACTCCAATGGACTCTACTAACAAACTTGGAAAATCAGAAAATTCAGCACCTGTTGACAAAAATAGATATCAAAGATTGGTTGAAAGGCTCATTTACTTATCACATACGAGATCAAACATTGGTTTTGTAACCAATGTAGTCAGTCAGTATACGAACGATCCTAGAGATCACATGGAGGTTCACAGAATTTTGAGATACCTGAAGCTCACTCTAGGAAAAGGTCTCTTTTTCAAAAAGGGATTTAGAAGAGACATAGAGGTACTTAGTGATGTTCTGGGCTAGAATTGTGAATGATCAAAGATCAACCTTAGGATATTGCACCTATGTCTAGGGAAATTTGGTTACATTAATGAGTAAAAAGCAGTCCGTGGTTTCTAGAAGCAATGCATAAGGTGAATTTAGAGCCATGGCACATGGAATTTGTAAAGGAATTTGGATAAAGAGAATTCTCAAGGAAATTCATTTTGTTTTAGAAGAACCTATGAGAATGTTTTGTAACAATTAATCTGTCATTTACATCGCTAAGAATCTTTTTATCAAAAAAAAGATCGAGAAAGGAACCATCCAACTTCTCTATCCTACTATTGGTTTTCAAATTGCAAACATTTTAACTAAACCTCTACTAAGAAAGATGTCAGACTCCAAAATCGAGACGTAACAGATGCCATATACCTGTCTGTACAACATATATACAAGTCTTATCTTGTACAATTATGAAGGATAGATTTTTTTAATAATTCTATAACCTATACCAATAATATTACCATATACTACTAAAATCTAATATAATAAAACGAACTAATAAAGAGCACACCTAAAATCAAAGAGTAATAAAATCATAAGTTAAGAATATAAGTCACATAAATTCAAATAATCGAATAATGTAATTCATATCTAAACTCCAAAACTTAAATAAACAACAAATAATATTCTAAATAATCACTTATTCTTTCTAATAAAAAATAATGTTTAGAAATAATCTTATACAACGTCACATTTTTTTCCCAAACTAATCTCTAAAATAAGAATATAAGAGACTGAGCGATCTCATGTTGAATTTACAATTTAATATAAAATAAAATTTCAAACTATGTTTTTCATGAAACATCAATTTTTTATTAAATTATGTTCAAAATCAAGTAATAAACTCGTGTCTTTAAAACAAGAATTTTTTTCTGAAGGAGAAAAATAATGACAATAATAATAATAAAATAATAATAATAACATATAAGTAAATAACAACCAGTGTCTCTTTTACAAAATCGAATATAAACATAGTAGGTATCACAAATTATAAGCAAATTGGTACACTTAATTCCAGTGATTTTTTCACAAATTCACAATATCCCAAAGGGGACTACAATACAAATATATCATTATTTTTATGTCCGTGGGTGACAACAAAACCAATTTCCCACAATTACATGAATATCGATATAACCATTATTTAATCCTTAATGGTAGGGTCACAACACGAATCATAATGGAAACACCACAATCAAAGTTAACAGAATAAAATAAACTATAAACTACTCACACATGAGATATCATAATTAAAAAATACATGCAAAACATTTTAAAACAAAATATAAATCCATATGAATATATGACAAAATTTATTACTGATAAATATATATATATATATATATGGTTTTCTTGATTTTAAATCATATAATCACACGCATTTCACAAACCATGATATACTACCACATCATATCAATTAAATTAAAATTCATTTAAATGAATAAAACGCATTAAAATATAATAATTTTAAAAAATAAATTATTTTAACATATTAAAATATCACTTAACACTAATAGAAGTCTTTCATTCTTCTACCTAACGAGAAGAATATAAAATAAATCATAAATAGGAGTTTTAAATCTCGTCCGAACCTAAATTACTAAATAAAATCTCAATTACAATTCATAATCGTCCAAATATACCTCTAAATAAAATAATTCAATATCAAGTCTAACAACTTACATTGGCCCTAATTTAATCATATTTGAGGATCAAATAAAATTTAAGTGAAGTGTACTTATCATATCAAAATATTAATTTATCATAAAATTCTATTTCTCAAGTTTTAAAATTAACAAGATGAAGGGAATTGGCTTTTAAATCATAAACATAATAAATTTTAAGGACTTGTTAACACTTAATAATAAATATATATCCCTAATAAAAATCAACAACCCCAAGCTAAAGTACATGAAAAGATTCTATACCAACTTAATATATCATATGTTTAATATACACTAATATCACCTTATCAAAAATCTAATTCGATTCATGAATAATTGGATGCTAATTAAATACTAAAGGTGATGAAAAAAATCCACATTTTAGATCATGTGTAGAAAAATAATAAAAAATAATATTAAATACCGTTTTGACCCGAAAAAAGGAGTATTAGTTACCTAAATGTAGTGCTAGTCTTCTCTTCCTTGCGAACTTTTTGGCCAAAAACTCGTTATTAAACTGTCTTTTAATAAACTTTAATTTTCCTCTATTCTCGTCTTCAAAATAAAAGAAAAGAATATTCGAGTTAGATTATATAAAGGTGTAAATTTATAAAAACTTCCCAAGATTAGTGAGTTCTACACGTAAGTCCAAAATCCTTTTTTTTCGATTTTCATATTCTACCTCTTAAAATAAGTTTAATCTTCTAAATTTAACTATAAATAAGCAATACCTAATGACTGGAATAATTAAGGGTATCTCTCCAACATATCTTCCTGCAACTCTCATGTGGCTTCTCTTTCAAAATGATTACTCCACTAAACCTTAACATAAGGTATAATTCAATATTTCAAAACTTACTCTTTTCAATCCACAATACACAGGATATTACTCATATAAAATATCTTCACTAATTTATAATAGTGTGAAGCATATCACATGATATTGGTGTAAGATATACTTTCATAATATAGACACGTGAAATACATTGTATAATTTAGAAAGTGCTGGAGGAAGAGAGTTTATAAGCCACATTATCAACCCTCTCAAGAATCTCAAAAGGTCCAATGAAGCAAAAACTAAGTTTGTCATCCACTCCAAAACGCATAACACCCTTAAAAGATGAGACTTTAAAGAAGACATAATCAACAGAATGAAACTCCAACTCTCTACGATGATTATTGATACAACTCTTTTGCCTACTCTGAGTTGTCCGCAATTATTCTCTAATTAACTAGATTTTTTTCACTATTTATTGAATAATTTTAGAATTCAATAATTTTCTTTCACCTATATCATCCCAATATATTGGAGACCTACATTTTCTACCATAAAGAATTTCATAAAATATCATTTTAATGCTTGATTGGAAACTGTTATTTTAGGTAAATTCCACTAATGGTAAATATTTATCCCATAAACCTCCTAAATCAAAGACAGAAACTCTCAACATATTCTCCAAAATTTGAATAGTTATTTCAGACAGATAATCAGTCTGAGGATGAAAAGCGATGCTGAAATTAAGAGTAATCATATATAAACTTCTCCAAGAATGACCAATAAAACAGAAATCTCTATCTGACACAATAGAAACAGACACACCATACAGTCTAACAACTTGTTCAATATAAATATCTGTTAATTTCTCCAAGATCATCCCTATCTTTATCGCCAAGAAATATACTGATTTAGTCAATCTATCCATAATAACCCAAACAACATAAAGACCATTTAACATTCTAGGTAGCCCAGATATAAAATTCATGGAGAAGCTCCCATTTTTACTCAGGAATAGGCCATAATTGCAAAAACCCTGTTCGTCTTCAATGCTCAATTTTTATCTGTTGATAAGTCAAACACCGGATCACAAACTACGCAATCTCTCTCTTCATGTTATTCCACCAGAAATTACCCTTCAAGTATTTATGCATTTTAGTATCCCTTACATACACTGTATAACTTGAAGAGTGAGCCTTCTTAAGAATCAGTCTTCTTAACTCAACATTATCGAGAATGCAAATCCGATTTTCAAATCTCAATGAACTATCCTCATGAATTTGAAACTGGTTTAGCATCAGACTCTACCTCAAACTTAATCTTTTGAAATTGAAGATCATCTGTCTAAGCTACTTTAATACAATAAAAAAGAGCGGGATAAACTCGCAAACTTGCTAGTAAGACACTTTATTTATACACTCGGATCTCAATTTCAAATCTTCTCAAATCTTCAAAAATAGGCCTCTGGGATGTAAAAATCGCAATTGAAATACAAGAAAATTTCTACTTAAAGCATCCACTACCACATTGGTTTTACCAAAATGATAGCTAATAGTTAAATCATAATACTTGAGCAATTCTAATCTTCTCTGTCTCATATTCAATTCTTTTTAAGTGAAAATATACTTTAAACTCTTGTAATCAGTAAATATTTTACAAGACTCCTCATAATGATAGTGTCTCTAAATTTTAAGAGCAAAAACCACAACTGTAAGCTCCAAATCATTAATAGGATAATTACATTGATATGACTTTAGTTATCGAGATGCATATGCAACAACTTTATCATCTTGCATCAACACACAATCCAAACCCTTCCTTCAAAGCATCACTATAAATAGTATATATTTTATCACAAACGGATAGGATAAGAATTGAAATAGAAATCAAACTCTTCTTCAATTCTTCGAAACTTTTCTCATATTCTTCTAATCACTCGTAACGAGTCCCCTTTCAAGTCAAATTAGTCAAAAGTGCTGCTATGTGACAAAAATCTTTAACAAATCTTCTATAATAACCCACCAATCCCAAAAAACTTTTAGCCTCAATAACAATGTTAGGTTTCTTTCATTCCAAAATAGCCTCAACTTTCTTTGAATCGACGGAAATTCCTTCTTTAGTCACAACATATCCAACAAAAGTCATATTATCAAGCCGAAATTTACACTTCTTTATCTTTACAAATAATTTTTCTGTTCTCAAAATCTCTAGAATAGCTCTGAGATATTTTTCGTGCTTCGTTTGACTACTAGAGTATTAAAATATCACCAATAAATACTACCACAAATCATTCAAGGAAAGACTTAAAAATCCTACTCATCAAGTCCATAAAATCAGCTAAAGTATTAGTCAAATCAAAAGATATCACCAAAAATTCAGTGTCCATAACGAGTGCGAAAAGTTGTTTTTAACACGTCATCTCCTTTAATCTTCAATTGATGATAACTAAACCAAAGATCAATTTTAGAGAACACATGAGCACCCTGCAACTAGTCAAATAAATCATCGATTCTGAATAATGGGTACTAATTCTTTATGGTTATCTTGTTCAGCTCCCAATAATTTATTTATAACATCATACTCCCATCTTTCTTTACGAACAAAATAGGAGCATCCCAAGGAGAAATACTAGGTCTAATAAAACCTTTGTCAAGAAATTTCTAGAGCTGATTTTTTAACTCTTTCAACCCAGTTGGAGCTATTCTATACGGAGTCTTTGAAATAGGCCTCGTACTAAGAATCAAGTCGATAAATAATTTGATCTCTCTGTCTTGTGACAATTCTGGAAAATCTTCTAGAAAAACATCAGAAAAATCTTTCACCATAGAAATATCCTCCAACAATTAATCTTTCGTTCTCACATTTACTACGGTTGCCAAAAATCCTATACATCCACTCCTAAGTAACTTTTTAATCTGCATAGTGGAGATTACCCGAGATAGAATACCAAAGAAAGAATTCTGACTTTCCTGAAATCTTAAATTCCACTCGCTTCTCTCAACAATCCATTGTTACATAGTAAGCAATCAACTAATCCATTCCAAAAATCACATCAAAATCTTGCATTCTCGAGGCATGAAAATCAGCTCTCAAATCTCTAATTTCAAAGCTTACTAGACAACCCTTACAAAGATAAGTAACAAGGATGTGACTACCAATAGGAATATCCATAAATAAATCATAATCTATTGGAGAATATGGAATATTATATTTCTTAACAAATTCTTGAAAAATAAAAGAATGCGTAGCATCTGAGTCAAATAATACATATGCATAACTTATAGCTACACATAAAACATATATACACACACATGAATCACATATATACGATATCATAAAATAATAAATAACGAAAATTGTTTAAATCTAATAAATATGAACCTATAACCACTATATTAGATGCTTCAGCATCTTAGGTGAGAGCATAAACCCGACCTTGAATTCGATATCTCCTCCTCTAATGCGATCCAGTATGTGCAATCAAAGCAATTAAAGTTGGCGAAAAAATACGACCCTTAAAATAAACGAGTTAATATATCCTGAGGGTTCTGAACTTCTTAGGCCATTAAAAGATATTCTATAATCTTATGGTCCAACTGATCACACTTGAAATAAACACCATATACCCTCCTGCATTTCTCACTTGGATGTCCAAACCACAAATAGAACATTTGACTCGATTTTGCAGAGTTGATTTTTATGCCGGTGTCCTATAGCGAGGGCAAATCTAACCATAAAACTTAGAATTCTGAATATTTGAGTCTCAAGTCTCTCTTCCTTCATTACTCCTTATTATCCACCTTTGTACTCTTTCACACAAACTTCAAAGCTTTGGCTATACCACCATATCTTCATAAGTCTCTAACTTAGAGATTATCAAACTTCTACAAAGATGTCTATTCAAACCCTTCTCGAATCTTCTAATCCTACAAACATCAGGGGCTATTAAGGCAGGAGCAAATTTTGCCAATCTATTAAATTCTGCATCATATTCATCAACACTCATATTACCTTATTTCACGAAAAGAAATTGTCATTCAAACTCTAACAACTTTACTGCTGAAAAAATATCTTTTGAAAAACATTTCTCTAAATTTCTCCTAAGTGATAATAAAACTTCCGAGAACACGCATCTCTATCTTTCACCATGAATAGAAAGAAAGTGACAAATCTAACCTTGTCACTATATTCACAATACACACTTCAAAAGTCTCCTCCATCTTTTCTATCCAACACTCTACCTCATCCGATTCAATATTGCTCTTGAATGGTGGGGGTGCAATCCTTTTAAATTCCACAATAATTTTTAATTCACTCCCTGAATCAGTTCTTGATAATCTTAAAAAGTTTTAAGAAAAAAACTGGTCTCCTCCTTGGAGAAAAATGCCCTTTATATAATGAATACAAGCTGAAGTTTAGGTACAGTTAGTATATTCTAAATAAGGCATATCCTAAACAAGGAAAATATAGAGAATTTATAATCATAATTACCGGTATAAAATCAGCTATAAAATCTGCTAACTTTGGTATAAAATCAGCCATAGAATCTGCTAATTTTGGTATAAAATCAACCATAGAATCTGTTAACTTTGAATGACTGGCTAATTCCTTTGACATCCCCCCTCAAATTGATGCTGGTAAGTCAACAAGCATCAATTTGCTAACAAGAAAGTTATGTCGCTGTCGTATCATTGGTTTGGTGAAAATATCCGCAATCTGTAGAGTAGTGGAGATATGTGGGAGAGTGATAACTTGGCGATCATAGGCCTCCCGGATAGAGTGACAGTCAACCTCTATGTGCTTTGTGCGTTCATGGTAGACAGGATTGGCTGCAATTTGGATGGCACTAGTATTGTCAGCATGTAAGGGAGTAGGTTGATCTTGGGTGAAACCAAGCTCTGTTAAAAGACCACGTAACCAAATGATCTCTGAGCATGCAGTAGACATGGCACGATATTCCGCCTCAGTGGATGATTTGGAGACCGAGTCTTGCTTCTTGCATTTCCAAGAGATAAGAGCATCACCAAGAAACATACACCATCCTGTAGTTGATTTTCTTGTGTCCGGACAACCAGCCCAATCTGCATCACTATAGGCTTGTATTTTGAGGGAAGAACCAGTAGGGAAGAATAAGCCACGACTTTGTGTGCCCAGAATATATCTGATGATGCGGCGGACTGCAGATAGTTGGAGATGCCGAGGGACTTGCATGAACTTGCTGACAATATGGACAGCATAAGAGATGTCCGGACGGGTGATAGTTAGATAGATAACACTTCCAACCAGCTTGCGATATAAAGTAGGATAATCAAGAAGTTCCCCTTCACCCCGTCGATATTTTACATTAATTTCCATTGGGGTGTCAACAGAATTAATGTTTGTGAGTCCTGCTAACTGAACTAAATCCATAATATACTTGTGTTGATTCAAGAAGATACCTTGAGGCTGATGATGCACCTCTAACCCCAAAAAATAGGTGAGTGGGCCGAGATCTTTCATGTGGAAAGTAGAGTGCAACAAATTCTGAAGTTTAGATATAGGCTCCATATCAGAACCGGTGATGACAATGTCATCCACATAAACAAGAAAAATAACTATGCCCTTGGATGTCCGTTGGAGAAAAAGTGAGGAGTCATATTGGCTTTGTGTAAATGAAAAACTAAGGAGGGTCGATCGAAACTTTTCAAACCATACTCGTGGTGTCTGCTTCAATCCATACAAAGAGCGTTTTAGTTTGCAAACATCATTAGGGGAAGAAGTAGGCATACTGTAGGGAAGTTTCATGTAAACTTCCTCCTTGAGATCACCATGCAAGAAAGCATTCTTTACATCCATTTGATGTAAAGACCATGATTGTGATGCTGCTAGGGCGAGTATTGTTCGTACAGTGGTCATTTTGGCTACTGGTGCGAAGGTCTCTTCATAATCTAGGTCATACTCTTGCTTGTTGCCAAGAACCACCAATCTAGCCTTGTAACGTTCTATGGATCCATCAGAACGGAACTTGATAGAAAACACTAACTTACTACCAAGAGGTTTCACAGATGGTGGACACGGAACAATATCCCATGTTTCGTTTTCTTCACGTGCAAGAAGTTCTGTTTCAATAGCTCTCCGCCAACATTCATGCTCCATAGCCTGCTTATAGGATGATGGAATAGGAATAGAGGATAAGGTGGCTGTCAAGGATAAAGAAGAGGTGAAACCATACCTATCTGATGGTTTACGAACTCGAGTATTTTGTCTGAGAGGTGCTGGTGCAGTTATTGGAACAAGATCAGCATTAAGGGAATGAACTGGAGAGGGCCCGAGAGGTGCTGGAATCTTGCGTCGTTGGTAGACTATGAGAGGTTTTGAAGGCATGGAATCTTCAGAATAGTTAGTAAACATTGGCAAAACAGAGAATGAAGGAGAAAGGTTATCCTTGTGTGTGGAAAAAAAAATACTGATTTTCAAAAAAAATCACATTTCGAAAAACCCGAATACGTCGTAGGTTGGGATCATAACAAAAAAAACCTTTTTCGTGCACCGAATAGCCTAGAAAAGCACATTGAACAGATTGAGCTGTTAGTTTTGTCCGTTCGTGTGTAGGGAGATGAACATAACACACACAACCAAAGGTACGAAGATTAGAGTAATTTCAGGTATGACCAAATAACCGAAAGAAAGGGGAAACATGGTTCAAGGAAGGAGAAGGTAACCTATTGATGAGATAGACAGCAGTTGAGAGAGCTTCATACCAAAAACGAAAGGGTACAAATGACTCTAATAGGAAGGTGCGAACAACATCTAAAATGTGTCAGTTCTTTCTTTCAGCCACCCCATTCTGTTGAGGGGTTGAAGGACAAGACCTTTGAGAAATTATACCATTGGTTTGTAAAAATTCTTGAAATAAATGAGACATATATTCTCCCCCATTATCAGAACGAAGAATTTTAATACTAGCAGAAAATTAGGTCTGAATATGTGCATGAAAAACCTTAAAGACAGAAAACAATTCATCTTTAAAATGCAAAAAATAAATCCATGTGAAGCGACTATAGTCATCAATAAAAGTGACAAAATACTTGTAATTAGCATGGGATGTAACTGGCGCCATTCCCCACACATCACTATATATCAAATCAAAAGGCTGGACTACTTTAAGTGTGTGAATGGGAAATGGCAGAACTTTACTTTTTCCAAGCCTACAAGAATTGCAATCAAATTGAATAGTACTAAGAGATGGTAACCCTTTATTGCCAAGTAAACCAGAATTTAGCAAAGCATAAAGCACATTAGAGTTTGGATGTCCAAGGCGTTTATGCCATGCTCGGTAATCAACATAAGCAGAATTATAAGTGATAACTGGTGAAGAGGAACATGAAGACATAGGAAACTGAAGAGGAAAAAAACGTCCAATTTTAGGCCCCCTTACAATCATTTTCCCCGATTGCTGATCCTGCACCACACAACCAGATTTAAAAAATTCCACTTTACAATCATTTTCAAGTAATTGTCCAACAGAAACAAAATTAGTGATAAGTTTTGGAAAGACAAAGACATTGGTTATGGATGAAGAAACATCACTAGTGGCAGTGATAGGCAAAGAGTTGCCATCAGCTGTATAAATCTTGAGATTTCCAGGATATTTATTTACATTGGTGAGGAATTTAACATTGTTTGTCATGTGATGGGAAGCCCCAGAATCAAAGTACCACGGTGAAGGTTTAGAGAAAGGTTTACCTGAGAGTCCTAATGCGGAAAATGTAAAAATGATCATTTGCTGAATCATTTCAGGTATCACAGATTGAACAGGAGCAGGAGCACTTTGTGTCAGATGAGCTGTATCCTCAGAACTACCAGCATTAGAAGAACCAACTGAGACAGTATATGCCGTTCCAGATCTCTTGGGAGGTCGAATAGGACATTCCTTGATAATATGTCCATCCTTTTTGCAATAGTTGCAGAATTTTTTTGAACAACTTGAAGCATAATGGCCAAATTCTTTGCAGCAATAACACTGAATAGTACTCATGTCCTTACCTTTTGACTTGCCTGGGGCTACATAAACCATAGGAATAGGAGTGGATTTAATTTGTTCCATGGTGGCTTGAGTGAGAAGCCGTTGTTCCTCGCGAAATAAATGATTGAGACACGCATCCAAGGATGGAACAGTTTCTCGATTCATAAGATTAGATCTGGTGTTTTCAAATTCAGATCTCAATTTCATAAGAAATTGATTCCTCTTAGTAGTTTCATGTACAGATTGAAAAGAAATAAGACCTTCGGGAGGTAAGGTTGCATAGACAATATCAGTATATTCAGCCCAAAGATTCATGAAGTTAAAATAAAAATCTGAGATTGAGAGACTGCCCTGTTGAAGACTTGCTAGCTCATATTCAAGTTGAAACCGACGAGCAGTGTTGTGTTGACTATAGAGTTTTTTCAGATAATTCTACATTTCAGCTGCAGTTTTGAAGGGTCGAAGATTCAATATGATGTTGGATTCTACAGATCCTAGAATCCATGTCATGATTTGAGCATCCTTGACTTCCCACTTGGAGTTCTCATCCTTGTCTTTGTCTTTGTCAAGTGCAAGTTTGCTGCCATCAATATGACCTCATAGATCTTTGCCTTTGACAAATATCTTGAAGTGAAATGCGCAGGTTGAGTAGTTTTTGTCATTGAAACGAATCAAAAATTCATGCTTGTCTGAAAACATGAGGCTGAGATAATTTGATCAAAATAACTAAGAATAACGAACTGAACTAGGACTGAGAGAGGAAGAGACACAGGAGAATTCAGAACTCAAGCTCTGATTCCATGATAATTTTAAAAAATTTTGAGCAAAAAACTGGGTGTCTTCCTTGGAGTAGAATGCCCCTTATATAATGAATATAAGCTGAAGTTTAGGTACAGTTAGCATATTCTAAATAAGGCATATCCTAAACAAGGAAAATATAGAGAATTTATAATCGTAATTACCGGTATAAAATCAGCCATACAATCTGCTAACTTTGGTATAAAATCAACCATAAAATCTGCTAACTTTGATATAAAATCAGCCATAGAATCTGCTAATTTTGGTATAAAATCAGCCATAGAATCTGTTAAATTTGAATGACTGGCTAATTCCTTTGACAGTTCTTATATGTGCTACTAGATAGTTTGTACCACTAGAGACGATTAGGTGACACTGGGAGCTACATAAAGGTACTAGGCTGCAGTTGGCGCTCAAGTTTGAAGTAAACCAAGATTTTCCTGCAACATCCCTTGGAGTCTATCAAAGCTCCACGGGTCATTCTCTCCCACTGGTTTCACTACTGGAGACCTAGGATGCCAAGGAACTCTCATTGTGGAATCCCTAACCGGTATGACATTTTGCTCCGGTTGACTTGTATTGAAATTGTACTCGACTCTCTTGAGCCTCTATATCATTTGGGTCAATCTTGCGTATAGTCTTTTAGATGACATTTTGACATACATATACAAAATTATCATAATTCATAAGAAATCATAATAGTAGTCACAACAGTGATATATATGTAAATAACCCAACTTGTACCTCTACCTACACACATGCCTCACTGAGATGGTATAATATATTCAATTTAAAATTTTTATTATACAAGAACTTAAACCTAGAACTCTGATACACTAAACCTATCACGCTTCGAAACCAAGACGTAACGAGCGCCGTATACCTGTCTACAGAACATGTGTACAAGACTCATCTTGTACAATTATAAAATATAAATTTTTCTAATAATTTTGTAACCTATAACAATAATTTTGACATATACTACTAACATATAACATAATATAACAAACTAATAAAGAACATGCCTAAAATCAGGAATAATTAAATCATAAGTTAAGAATGTAAGCAAGTCATATAAATTCAAATAATCGAATAATATAATTCATAGTCAAACTCCAGAACTCAAATAATTAACAAATAATATCCTACATAATCACTTTTTTTCTAATAAAAAATAATATCTAGAAATAATCTTTTAAAACGTCACATATCACTTTTTCCGAATTAATATCTAAGATCGGAATTTATAAGAAACTGAGCAATCTCATGTTAAATTAATAATTTAATATAAAATAAAATATCAGACTATGTTTTTAATAAAATATCAATCTTTTATTGAATTATGTTCAAAATTAAGAAATAAACTCATGTCCTTAAAACAAGAATTCTTTTCTGGAGGAGAAAAATAATGACAATAATAATAGTAAAAATACTAATAATAATATATAAGTAAATAACAATTGGTGTCTACTTTATAAAATCGAATACACACATAATAGGTATTTTAAATCATAAACACATTGACACACTTAAATCCAGTGACATTTCACGAATACACAATATCCCAAAACAGACCACAACACAAATATACTATTATTTTAATGTCCACAAGTGGCAGCAAAATCAGTTTCTCACAATCACATGCATATCGACATGATCATTATTTAACCTCCAATAGTAGCATCACAACACAAATCATGATAGAAACAACACAATTAAAGCTAACAGAATTAAGTAAATCATAAACCACTCATATAGAAAATATTATAAATAAAAAATACATACATAATTTTTTGAAATAAAATATAATTTCATATGAATATATCATATGAATATATAACAAAATTTATTAATAAATATATATATATATATATATATATATATATATATATTATATATCTATACACATAAGCATGATTTTCTTGATCTTAAATCATAAAATCACACGTATTTCACAAGTCACAATATAATATCACATCATATCAATCAAGTAAAAATTAATTTAAATGAATAAAACATATTAAAACATAATAATTTAAGAAAATAAATTATTTTAATATATTAAAATATCATTTAGTACTAACGGAAGTCCCTTATTATTTTACCTAACGAAAAGAATACAAAATAGAACACAAATAAAAGTTTTAAATCTCGTCCGAATTTAAATTGCCAAATAAAATCTCAATTACAATTCATAATCGCCCAAACATACTTATAAATAACGTAAATCAACATCAAGTTTAACAATTTATATTGACCTTAATATAATCATACTTGAGGATTAAATAAAATTTCAATAAAATTGACTCATTATATCAAAATATTAATTCATCATTTAGTTTTATCTCTCAAATTTTAAAATTAATAAAATGAAAGAAATTAATTTTTAAATCATAACCATAATTAATTTTAAGGAACTATTAATACTTAATAATAAATACATATCTCCAATAAAAATTAACAACCCCAAGCCAAATTACATGAGAAGATTTTATACTAATTTAATATACCATATATTTAATATAGACCAATATCACTTTATTAAAATCTAATTCGATTTATGAATAATTAAATGCTAATTAAATCCTAAAAATGATAAAAAAAATTCACGTTCTAAATCATGAAAAAAAAGATAATGAAAAGCTAATGTTAAATACCAGTTTGACCCGAAAAGAGAAGATTTAAATTACCTAGACGTAATACTAGTCTTCTCTTCCTACAATCCTTGCGATCTTTTTAGTCAAAAACTCGTTGTTGATCCGTCTTCTAATAAATCCTAATTTTCCTCAGTTCTCGCCGTCAAAACAAAGCCAAAAGAAAAAAAGATTCGGATTAGGTCATATAAAGGTACAAATTTATAAAAATTCTGCCAAATTAGTAAGTTCCACACTTAAATTCAAATCCCTTTTCTTTCTTTTTTTTTATTTTCACATTAGAACTTCTAAGAATTGTGCACCGAGCTAGGCATGAACAATATCTTCAACCTAGCTTAAGGGGGAGTATGAAAAATATTACTAGCTATTATTTAATTTATTGTTATTTCCTATTTTAATTACTAATTAGATACTGTTATTTGATTTTTAATAGGTTTCCTATTATTAAGGGATTCGAGTATATTACCCAATTCCTGTTAAGCAATTTCCAAAAATAGGGGATTTAGTTTCTGCTTTATTTTTGTTTCTTAATATATAGAATTCTAAGTCTATATATTTATCTAAATTTATTCATTTTGATCTAATAGAATAAAATTTTCTTTCATCTCAAATTCTACAGTAGGATTTGTTGTTATATTTTTTATGTACTCGGATATATTTTGCCCTAAAAATTAAGATTATATCCTACACAATTTTCACACCTAATCTAGCTAGGTTTTGATTTGATGATTTTACAACAAGACCTTGTAGTGCACTATCCCATGTTAGTTTTTCATAAATAAACCAACACTTGTCAATTACATAGTTTGTTCGGCCGCACTTTGTACACTTTATGTTACCTCTACCTTTGCTAATTTTGCTTTTCTGAAATTTCTGCCTCCATCACCTCTTCCACTTGATGGTTGATAGGTATATGTCAAAGCTAACCCTTCGCTAATATTATTTGGTGTATTGGTGCTTGAAAGAATTCTCTTTATCCTTGCCTTAAACATTGCTGACTAAAAAAATCTCACTGCTAGCCATTAACTAACGTCTAACATGGTAATATTCAACAACAAAACCTCGTACAAATTGAGCGATCTTGAACTCCTCTATCTTTATTTAGAGTTGCAACACCTTTATCTAATTTTACACAATCACTCAATAATGACATACACCCTAGTTATATTAATTGCTTTAGAGTAAAGATATCTTTCTTTATTTCATACTTCTTTTCCAGTATTATAAAAGATTAAATTATTATTAATTCAGACTCCCTATTGTTCCATAACAAGGATAGTGCTGACATGTTTTGCTTATCAAAGAAATTAGCCAGTCATTCAAAATTATCAGATTCTATGGCTAATTTTATACCAAAATTAACAGATTCTATGGCTGATTTTATACCCGTAATTATGATTGTAAATTCTCTATATTTTCCTTATTTAGGATATACCTTATTTTCTTCAGCTTATATTCATTATATAAGGGGCATTCTACTCCAAGGAAGACACCCAGTTTTTTTGCTCAAAATTTTTTAAAATTATCATGGAATCAGAGCTTGAGTTCTGAATTCTCCTGTGTCTCTTCCTCTCAGTCCTATTTCAGTTTCTTATTCTTAGTTATTTTGATCAAGTTATCTCAGCTTCATGTCTTCAAACAAGCATGAATTCTTGATTAGTTTCAATGGCAAAAACTACTCAGCCTGGGCATTTCACTTCAAGATATTTGTCAAAGGCAAAGATCTATGGGGTCATATTGATGGCAGCAAACTTGCACTTGACAAAGACAAAGACAAGGATGAGAACTCCAAGTGGGAAGTCAAGGATGCTCAAATCATGACATGGATTCTAGGATATGTAGAATCCAACATCATATTGAATCTTCGACCCTTCAAAACTGCAGCTGAAATGTAGAATTATCTGAAAAAACTCTATAGTCAACACAACACTGCTCGTCGGTTTCAACTTGAATATGAGCTAGCAAGTCTTCAACAGGGCAGTATCTCAATCTCAGATTTTTATTTTAACTTCATGAATCTTTGGGCTGAATATACTGATATTGTCTATGCAACCTTACCTCCCGAAGGTCTTATTCTTTTCAATTTGTACATGAAACTACTAAGAGGAATCAATTTCTTATGAAATTGAGATCTGAATTTGAAAACACCAGATCTAATCTTATGAATCGAGAAACTGTTCCATCCTTGGATGCGTGTCTCAATCATTTATTTCGCGAGGAACAACGGCTTCTCACTCAAGCCACCATGGAACAAATTAAATCCACTCCTATTCCTATGGTTTATGTAGCCCCAGGCAAGTCAAAAGGTAAGGACATGAGTACTATTCAGTGTTATTGCTGCAAAGAATTTGGCCATTATGCTTCAAGTTGTTCAAAAAAATTCTACAACTATTGCAAAAAGGATGGACATATCATCAGGGAATGTCCTATTCGACCTCCCAAGAGATCTAGAACGGCATATACTGTCTCAGTTGGTTCTTCTAATGCTGGTAGTTCTGAGGATACAGCTCATCTGACACAAAGTGCTCCTGCTCCTGTTCAATCTGTGATACCTGAAATGATTCAGCAAATGATCATTTCTACATTTTCCGCATTAGAGACTCTCAGGTAAACCTTTCTCTAAACCTTCACCGTGGTACTTTGATTCTGGGGCTTCCCATCACATGACAAACAATGTTAAATTCCTCACCAATGTAAATAAATATCCTGGAAATCTCAAGATTTATACAGCTGATGGAAACTCCTTACCTATCACTGCCACTGGTGATGTTTCTTCATCCATAACCAATGTCTTTGTCTCTCCTAACCTTACCACTAATCTTATTTCTATTGGACAATTAATTGAAAATGATTGTAAAGTGAAATTTTCTAAATCTGGTTGTGTGGTGCAGGATCAGCAATCGGGGAAGATGATCGCAAGGGGGCCTAAAATTGGACGTCTTTTTCCTCTTCAGTTTCCTATGTCTTCATGTTCCTCTTCACCTGTTATCACTTGTAATTCTACTTATGTTGATTACCGAACATGGCATAAACGTCTTGGACATCCAAACTCTAATGTGCTTTATGATTTACTAAATTCTTGTTTAATTGGTAATAAAGGGTCACCATCTCTTAGTACTGTTCAATTTGATTGCAATTCTTGTAGGCTTGGAAAAAGTAAAGTTCTGCCATTTCCCACTCACACACCTAAAGTAGTCCAGCCTTTTGATTTGATACATAGTGATGTGTGGGGAATGGCGCCAGTTACTTCCCATGCTAATTACAAGTATTTTGTCACTTTTATTGATGACTATAATCGCTTCACATGGATTTATTTTCTACATTCTAAAGATGAATTATTTTCTGTCTTTAAGCTTTTTCATGCACATATTCAGACCCAATTTTCTGCTAGTATCAAAATTCTTCATTCTGATAATGGGGGAGAATACATGTCTCATTTATTTCAAAAATTTTTACAAACCAATGGTATAATTTCTCAAAGGTCTTGTCCTTCAACCCCTCAACAGAATGGGGTGGCTGAAAGAAAGAACCGATACCTTCTAGATGTTGTTCGCACCCTCCTATTGGAGTCATTTGTACCCTCTCGTTTTTGGTGTGAAGCTCTCTCAACTGCTGTCTATTTCATCAATAGGTTACCTTCTCCTTCCTTGAACCATGTTTCCCCTTTCTTTCGGTTATTTGGTCATACCCGAAATTACTCTAATCTTCGTACCTTTGGTTGTGTGTGTTATGTTTATCTTCCTACACACAAACGGACAAAACTAACAGCTCAAGCTGTTCAATGTGCTTTTCTAGGCTATTCGGTGCACCAAAAAGGTTTTCTTTGTTATGATCCCAACCTACGACGTATTCGGGTTTCTCGAAATGTGATTTTTTTTGAAAATCAGTATTTTTTTTCCACACACAAGGATGACTTTTCTCCTTCATTCTCTGTTTTGCCAATGTTTACTAATTATTCTGAAGATTCCATGCCTTCAAAGCCTCTCATAGTCTACCAACGACGCAAGATTCCAGCACCTCTCGGGCCCCCTCCAGCTCATTCCCTTAATGCTAATCCTGTTCCAACAACTGCACCAGCACCTCTCAGACAAAGTACTCGAGTTCGTAAACCACCAGATAGGTATGGTTTCACCTCTCCTTTATCCTTGATAGCCACCTTGTCCTCTATTCCTATTCCATCATCCTATAAGTAGGCTATGGAGCATGAATGTTGGCGGAGAGCTATTGAAACAGAACTTCTTGCACTTGAAGAAAACCAAACATGGGATATTGTATCGTGTCCACCATCTGTGAAACCTCTTGATAGTAAGTTAGTGTTTTCTATCAAGCTCCGTTCTGATGGATCCATAGAACGTTACAAGGCTAGATTGGTGGTTCTTGACAACAAGCAAGAGTATGGCCTAATCTATGAAGAGACCTTCGCACCAGTAGCCAAAATGACCACTGTACGAACAATTCTCGCCCTAGCAGCATCACAAGCATGGTCTTTACATCAAATGGATGTAAAGAATGCTTTCTTGCATGGTGATCTCAAGGAGGAAGTTTACATAAAACTTCCCTACGGTATGCCTACTTCTTCCCCTAATAATGTTTACAAACTAAAACGCTCTTTGTATGCATTGAAGCAGGCACCACGAGTATGGTTTGAAAAGTTTCGATCGACCCTCCTTAGTTTTTCATTTACACAAAGCCAGTATGACTCCTCATTTTTTCTCCAACGGACATCCAAGGGCATAGTTGTTCTTCTTGTTTATGTGGATGACATTGTCATCACTGGTTCTGATATGGAGCCTATATCTAAACTTCAGAATTTGTTGCACTTTACTTTCCACATGAAAGATCTCGGCCCACTCAACTATTTTTTGGGATTAGAGGTGCATCATCAACCTCAAGGTATCTTCTTGAATCAACACAAGTATATTATGGATTTGGTTCAGCTAGCAGGACTCACAAACACTAATTCTATTGACACCCCAATGGAAATTAATGTAAAATATCGACGGGGTGAATAGGAACTTCTTGAGAATCCCACTTTATATCGCAAGCTGGTTGGAAGTCTTATCTATCTAACTATCACCCGCCCGGACATCTCTTATGTTGTCCATATTGTCAGCAAGTTCATGCAAGCCCCTCGGCATCTCCACCTATCTGCAGTCCGCCGTATCATCAGATATATCCTGGGCACACAAAGTCGTGGCTTATTCTTCCCTACTGGTTCTTCCCTCAAACTACAAGCCTATAGTGATGCAGATTGGGCTGGTTGTCCGGATACAAAAAAATCAACTACAGGATGGTGTATGTTTCTTTGTGATACTCTTATCTCTTGAAAATGCAAGAAGCAAGACTCGGTCTCCAAATCATCCACTGAGACGGAGTACCATGCCATGCCTACTACATGCTCAGAAATCATTTGGTTACGTGGTCTTTTAACAGAGCTTGGTTTCACCCAAGATCAACCTACTCCCTTACATGCTGACAACACTAGTGCCATCCAAATTGTAGCCAATCCTGTCTACCATGACCGCACAAAGCACATAGAGGTTGACTGTCACTCTATCCGGGAGGCCTATGATCGCCAAGTTATCACTCTCCCACATATCTCCACTACTCTACAGATTGCGGATATTTTCACCAAACCAATGACACGACAGCGACAAAACTTTCTTGTTAGCAAATTGATGCTTGTTGACTTACCAGCATCAATTTGGGGGGGAATGTCAAAGGAATTAGTCAGTCATTCAAAATTAGCAGATTTTATGGCTAATTTTATACCAAAATTAGCAGATTCTATGGCTGATTTTATACCAAAGTTAGAAGATTCTATGGCTGATTTTATACCCGTAATTATGATTGTAAATTCTCTATATTTTCCTTATTTAGGATATGCCTTATTTTCTTCGGCTTGTATTCATTATATAAGGGGCATTCTTCTCCAAGGAGGACACCCAGTTTTTTTGCTCAAAATTTTTTAAGATTATCATTGCTGACTCCACTCCTATGATTGCTCTTTTGGTGGCTGATTTGTTATTGGATTCAGCTTTTCACAAGATTAAAAAAAGACCTCCACTGCACAGGACTACTGAAAATAATTCTATTTTCCATTAAGTTTTATGTAAGTCATCTAAACAATGATAACTTCTCCCACTTCAGCTGCTGGTTTGTTTTTGTTTTCTAAAGCTTCTGACATGATTGAAAAACTAACTAAAAAGACAAAGAAATAAAGTCTACTACTTGTGAGAGAACGAGGGAGAGTTTTGAGGAAAAAATGTAGGACAGGCACGAGGACCAGCGCTGATACCATGTAAGAATTTAGAGTTCCAGAGTTTGATAAAAACAGGTAACTAGGACTTCGTTAATTAAGAAAAAAGTGTTACAGAACTAAACATGTATATGATTATAGCAGCCTTGAAATAGAGAAACTTATGTCCTTCACTAATAACCTGTTTACATGTTACCTGATTCCTACATTGACTAGAAATTATATTAGGATTTGGTCTTAGCATTTGTCTTTAATAGGATATCTTTAACATGTCCAAAAAAGACCAGATCAAGTCGGAATTCTAATACTTTATTTCTTTCTACACCAAGAAAAAGTAAACATTATGGGTCCAAACCAAAGGGGAAAGTGTATTAGCAACCAAAGAATGTGTAGCTTGGCACTAGTTGCCAGGCCTTAAATTCCATGCAGAAAAAAAATGAAATCAGGTTGGGGCTTGGTTAGCTCTGTATTGGTTGTTAGTTTATCTCCATCAAGTTCATGAGATACTAGCAAGCAATGTTAGGTAAGTGCATTGTGTCCAAGGATCCTCAAGGACCTGATACAACATAATGAAAAGAAATATCAAAATTCTCCTAATTCAAAGGAATATTCCAAAAATATAGGAGGTTTGTGAGACATCCCCAATAACTCTCAAGATATTCATAGATCAAGTTTGTCAAGGTTTTGAATGATAGTTTAAGAAACTCTCATATGTTCCCCTGATTTATCCAAGTACCATCCATATCATCATAAACAGACAAAATCTATAAAAATAACCACAAACAAAATTTGGAGTTTGGAAATCAAGTATTCAAACACCACCTAAGTGATCAGAATTGCCATTGTTGATCTTCTTCCGATTGAGAACCTTATTTGCCTTTTCTTATCTCAAAAAGAAAAAGCAAATAAGGTTCCGCAATTATATGTAGCTAAATTATGCTCACACAGCAAAGTATGTCTACATTAAACAACATTTTCTATGCAATAATGATTAAGGGAACTCACAGAATAGCGTTCTCGTCCATCGACAACAACTCTATGCAATGTAGACCTGCATAGTTTCACAAAAATAATCTTTATATATCTGGAAGACAACTGTAGCATTAATAGGGTATCACACCAATAATGAAGCACAAACAGATGTTTGTCGTTAAATACAAGCAAGCACCTCTTAGTAAAATTAGTTTTGACTTGTTTGTTTTGTTCACTGAACAACAGAAAAAATTCTAAAGCAAGTTCTCAATGGCTCATTCAAAAAAGATAAGGTGAAAAACCCTGCTTTTTTATTCACGAACTATTTCATGACTTAGGCCAAATTTGGTCTAAGACTATAATCAGAAAAGTCACTTTCCAGGAAAAGTATGTTGCTGCATCCAACTGGTTAGGGAATGTCTTGCATATGAGAATAAATTCAACTTTTCCTAGGAAAAGTATGTAGCTGCATGCTGAATAATTCCATCTGAACTAATAGGTAGCATAAAACTCTGAGATTTAAAATCATGCATAGGTAACTAATAATATTCTACTATCTTAAAGCAAAAAATGATACTGAGACAACAAAATCTCCGCTTTAATTGCCCCCTGAAAATTTTGAGCAGTGCAGCTTAAATTTTGACAACCAATCGTGAAGGAGGGAATATATATATACCTGAAGATGCAATTACTCCAATGTTCAAGCATGTCTCCAAGATTAACTATGAACCCTCTGGAAAAAGGGGAAAAAGGAACACCATGATTCACATTATTGCAAGCAAAATATGGTCTGCCTTTGTAAGGACAAAACAGGTGCAAAGAAACTAAGTAGGACCTCTAACAACAGAAAAGGTCAAAAACAAGTAGGACTTCAATTATGACATAACAAGTGCAAAGCAACTAAATAGCTAATGTAATTTCAAATTATACAGAAAGATATTTGGGTTAGTAAACCAGACATGAAAGATATTTGGGTTAGTAAACCAGACATGAAAGATATTTGGGCTAGTAAACCAGGCATGTATGAGACCATTCAATAGTAACTTACCAAAATACTACATTAGCACGGGAATGGTCTGTGTTGATGAAAAAAGAAAATTATAGGGTGGAGAAAAATAATTAGACTTACCCTTTCAATGGTGGTACATATTCCCATATCTGAGGTTGAGCATCCTTGTCCCTGCATATCTGTAGCATATATGGTTTGTGCACTCACTCAAGGAATCAAATTGTTAAAAGGTGTGCATCACAGAAGAAAGTATATTGTAAGTTCCGCATATATCTTACTTGGAGACCGACAACATCATCTGTTGCCAAGAGAGTGATCAACCCGTAATCAGTATGTGCTCCAGCTCCATATATCCCACTTGAAGGATTTGATGCCTTGCCTGAAGATGACAAAAAAGAGAGTCAGTCATCATTTTGAGGATTAAATAATTTGAAAATGCCATCTAAAATTCAAACACAATGGAGACCTAAATTTCTCATACCCTCATAGTGTAGAAGTCTTAGAGTTGCGATAGGCTCCCCAAGAATTTCTGGCTTATCAAAGAAATCACTATCTAGGTCAAGTGCTAGAGCAATTATCCTAGCAATAACTTTCACAATCCTCCTACAAAAATTTTGTGGAAGATCAGACAATACAACTCACAAAGCTTAATTATATAGATGCACAAGGTAATAATGACCATGCCCTGTCATCAATCTTCTACAATGCAATAAGATTGCCAGACATCCCTACAAAAATATTTGCTATGAAAACATGAAAGCTAGATTAGAGAGAGCTTCTGCACAAGTAACCGAAGTAATATGAAGGAAAAGAAAAAAATATTTCATTCGAAAATATACTCTCTCACCAAGAAAAATAACAGCCCTTCAGAGGGCTAAGCAATCAATAAATTAAACATCCCAAATAGATGGAGAATCCATAAGATTAATCAAAATAAGAGTGCATAGTAGTACTAAGAAGAATATTTGATAATTTTACATGGACTGATTTTCTGGTAGGAAAACAACAGTTGTGTAAGTGTGTTAAAATAGTTTATCCCTCCATGCTTTACACATAAGGCGGCTTGGTAGTTCGTCAGTCCCAAAAGATGACATTGTTAGAAACACCAGCAAATGAAAGTGAAATATTTAATAGAGATCTACAGAGTAACCAAAAGAAATTTACAACATAATACAGGAAATCCTAAGTGGAATAATTTGGTTCATTGAACATTTATTATCTAATTTGTGTTGCACAGTTCCATATTTGGTTATTGTTTTACCTTTCAATAAATCAAAGATATTTACAATTTTACTGATTTTCGGTGATATAATGCAATCAATGCACATAAATGCATGCCAATTTGACATATTACAGCATGCAGGTAAACACATAATTAGACAATAACACAGTAATTTTACATTCCTCATGGAAATCATTCAATCATCAACACCCTCTCAGTTTATCAGCTTATCAAATCTGTGGCCTAATGGCTCATCTACTATGTACATCAACCAGGGCCAAAACTATAACATAAATTAATCTTTTCATTTTCATCACAAAATGTCCAGTCATTTGGGTGTCTCCTGACCAACGGTGACCAAATTATTTCAATAAAATTTCTAATATTTCGTCAATAGCACTAACAAGAAGATGCTACTACAATAATATTCTAAACTATGTATCCAACTCCATAAATCATCAAGGCTTAACTTCTTTTGTTTTTGGTAATAGCTTAACTTTTTTCTTTTTCTCTAAGTTTTGTCATATACACCTTGCCTAGGTGCGATTCAGCTACTTTCTCCTCCACACCCACGCTCATCTTAGCAGAAGCAAAGTTCCATCACAACAAATTTCATTTAACAAGCATGATCCTCACTATCATAGAAGCATTGTACAAACTTATAAGCTATATAAGCATTCAAAGCAAAGAACCTATGGCAATATGCTGGCATTTATACACAAAGAACTTCAGTTCTTTTTGTTATCAGAATATCTCAAAATGCCCAATGGCATCATGACAATTGAATCCCATCTAAAAAAGTTAGTTTAGTCAGCAGATACAGGTTCAAGAAAAAGGTTGTCCCCAAAGAGGATCCAAATTGCATGCTTGCTAATTGCATACCAAATGATGACTACAGATTGGCAAGAACACAGGTAACTTACAGGGCCTCTTCATGATACTGCTCCATAGTTTGCTTCCATCCAGGTAAAAGATCTAGAAGGAAAGAATGAAACATTAAGCATGGACCAATTTTAGCAATTAGAAGCATAAAATTCCTTAAGATGAAAAGACAAGATTCCATGCTGCATCTTTTACAAAAGTGAATAAGACAATGTCATCACCATTGCCATTAACCATCAAGATTTGATCAGTCATAGATATTGTGCTGAATACAGCAATTCGTTTTTTTATGGAAGAATGTACACTGAAAAAAAGATCAGTGAATATATGACACAAAAAATAGTTCCATATATTTTGGTCAATCCAGAAAATTACTACACAGAGCTGCTGAGGGAACTTCCAAGACGTAACACCATACATTTTTGTTACTCGAGCAAAAGGTGAATGATTTGCAAGCAATCTGCTGAACATTCATATTGATTTCAACAATTATATTCAACCTCTTAGGACTTTAAATTGACATGTCTCAAACTAAGAAAATAAATAAATTTTCAGGTTTTGAAAGCAATTAAGAAATAGCATGTGTAATCATAAGATACTCACAAAATCTGCCACTACCTAGAGTGCACTTGCAGTATGGATTTTCTGGTTGATTGGAAATTAGATGTCAAATATCTAGTCCCATCGCTATGGAAATTCAGGACCTGATTTGTTTTGACTATGAGAAAATGCTCAGTATTTCAGTAAAACGTTAAGATAGGGTCAGAAGCCCACAAAAGCTTTCAAAAAGTTCACCTTCTGATGGCCATTGATTTGGTCCATAAAATGGCTTTTCTGCCTTGGGATCCGATGCAGGTACTTCAACGCCAATATAGTACCCTTCTTTGTAGTCACCTAAGAAAGCAGTCTATCATTTAATGAAGGATATAAATCAAAAGATAAGTGAAAATGAGATATGATACAAATTAACAATCATATCCTGAAATAAGAATGTATCTATCACACAAAGGGTATAAAAAAACTTGTCAAATCTATTGTGACCATATCACAAACAAATAAATTCTGGCAAGATCTTCGAATAGATGCTGATTCTTCTACAAGCAATTCCAATAGAATCAATAATCAAAAGAATCATGAAGCAGAACATAGCAGTGGAAACAGTTTTGTCTAAAAAAAGGTCCTAAAAATTGAAAGTCACCAAGTAGAAAGCAAAGAAAAACGTGTACCCAAGATCAGCTCAATGCACGCTACCTTTCTTAGACCTAATATGGATCAACTCTACATACAAAGATATGATTCATCAAAACTTTAAAATAAATCGTGATCTGACATGAAACTCCTATGAATTAGTTTAAAATTCTGTAGTCTTGTCAAGGCTACTTCAGTTAGTGTTTGAACTTAAAATCTTAAAATTCTGGGGACAGCCTTTTTGAAACTGTATGGTCATAGAATTTCATCAACGGCTACTATTTATGGTATTGATTATAGTTTCATGGTAGGTTCATAAGGTCCACAAAAAAACTCTCCACTTCCCAGCTACATATCACAAATAAGTAAATGGACTAATCAAAATTTTGAGAGCATTCACAAGGTTTCATATTCTAAATTATTCATCACCACAACTTGTTACCAAGTAATTTACAAGCAGCTCATTTAAGCTATGAACCGGGTCTGTTCCACATATAAATATTATAAAAATCAAAAATTTCTCAAACGATCAACAAAATTTCCTGAGTCCAAACTTTTGCCTCTTTCTGAATTATTCCCAAATGCCATGTAACTATCCACAGCTATCCTCAGCTTGGGAGAGCTTAAATAAAATTGAAGATGGGAATTTTTCATAACCAATTAAAAGGAAAATAAAGCATAGGCCTCAAATAGCTAACCGTTGACTTGATTATCTCGATCAAGAATCTCGTCTAGGATCGGAGTATATCCTCGATTCTTCTCATTTCGAAGAAGCTTCATTTTCTCATCCATAGGCAGATCAAAGAACCTCTTACTTTGTGCAAAGACCTTATCCATAAATTCCTGACTAATCCCATGATCTACGACGTAAAAAAAGCCTAAATCTAAGCATGCCTGCATCACAGACGAGAAACAACATAAGCAACTCAAAACTCATTAACACACGAGCAAATAAATATAAAAAAAACAATTTTTTGAAAAAGTTCATATGAATCTAGATCCAGATTTTCATGGCATCAGTTTGAGATAACATTATCTTCTTTGATTTCAAAACCCTAACATATCAATCTCCATGACTGAAACTATAAATTACAGTTAAACCACAGAAGGATGTAAAAGAAATAAATCCAAAGCAAATGAGAAGAAGCAAAACCAAGTGACACAAAATCAATCTGAAATCAAACAATTACAAAAAAAAGGACCAATGGACACGAAACAGTATGTAACCCATTAAGATTCTCAAACTTGGTATGCTTTTGATTTTCATAGGTTAAAGTTAACATCACCTTAACACCATAAGCGATTGTAACTATGCATTGGGGTTAAAAGAACCAAATCTCTCGGAATTATACACCAAGAAGAATACCAAAGAAAAAAGAAAAAAATTTCTGGGAAAGAACCTGTTTGAGAAGAGAGACGGAATTGTTGAGGTCTGTGTTGGAGAGGCTGATGCAATTCAGCGCTGTGCTCTCCATTATCGGAACCGGAGATCGCCGCCGTATTTCTCTCAGTCACTATTTGTTTTTTTTTTTGTTAATTTTTGGGACGAAGCGTGGATAGATATAGGGCAGCCTTCTGTTCCGTGTTTGTACAGGCCAGGCTTTGGAGTTCAGTTCCTGATTTTTGTCGTCACTCCTTTAAAAAAAATTATTACTTCGGTCAGAATTAATTGCTGCTGCCGATAGAGGCAAAGCAAGATTTTGCGGTGCACACCACAAAGATTCTGCAATCATTCTGCTGCCACCATCCTTTCTTTACTTTGAAACCTGTCCGGTGTTCCGGTATTCCTGATTTAAGTATCCATTTATTTCTTTTATTCTGCTTTTTAAATAAAATAATATAATTTTTATAATTTTTATTTTTACAAACAGTTTTCAAAAATAGGTAAATTATATATAATTCTTTATTTTTCTATAATTAAGTATAATTTTGTTTAATTTTCAGAGAAATTAAGTTAAGAAAAATAGTTTTTACGGAACATATATTTGATACATTTTCCAACCACTATAGCAAAATGGCCAAAATATTTTTATATAATTATTAAAGAATTTAACTATAAATATAGCAATTTCAAAAGTTTAAAAAATTTGGCTATAAATCAAGATACTCTTTGTCATAACGCTTTTATCTATTACTTCATTAAATACAAATTTACATATGAGAAACGAATAAAAAGAATAGAAGGAAAAAAATTATCTTGTTTGGTTTGAAACTTCAATTATAAATTTTCAAAAAAATTTGGAAAAAAATTTGTATTAAAAAATCAAAATACTAATTTTGTTTTCTTCTTCATGTTTGTTGTTCTTTTTTGTGTAGTCTATTTTATACAGAATAATATTTTCAAGACTGAGAGGGTAAAATGAGTTAAGGGGTAAAATGATATTTAATCCCTTAGGCACCATTTGATTTAGAATTAGGATCAAGATTAGTATTTTTCAAAATTATTTTTTTTATCTTATAAAATTAATATTACTTATTTTACATCATTATTAAATTAAGTTATTATAAAAATTAAATAGTTTTTTGAACTTTAAATTATTGTAGGGTAAATTTTGATAAAAAGATATTAGTTTAAAAAAGTAATTCACTAGTTTTAATCTTGATCCTGATCTTAATCCCAAACCAAACGATGTCTTAACTATGATTTATCTTTTTTCAAGCTAGTCAAGTCAAAAAGACTTAAAATCTCTCTGAAAATTAAAATAGGAGGTTATATATAATTATAAAAAAGTTTTGGGATTATACGTAATTTAACTATTATTCAGGGGTTATATCGAATTAGCCATTTAGCTATATAATAGTTCTATCCATGACATATATATTTCTTTCTCATTATTATTCATAATATAATAGAATTTAGAATTTTTAGTAAAGAACCACCTTTTTATTATAAATTTACGAAAAATCATTTAGTTTATTAGTATTAGCAAAAAGTTCATTCATCGTATACTATAAATTTGCAAAAAACTACATTGATTAAAATATTTAAAAATATTCTATTTTAATTTGATTTTATCAATTAAAATTAATATAAAAAATCTAAATTATTCTCATTTAATTTTAATATAAATAATAATTAAATTAATATAAAAAATAAGTTATCTTACTTCAGTTTTTATAAAAGATTGGTTGTTTATTTATAAAACTAAAAATTTTAAATTTAATTTTGTCAGATTGATCATCTGATAATTAGGAACTAGTTTGCTCAAAATAAAATCAAATAAAAATAATTTTATATTTTATATTAATATAATTGATAAATTTAAATTAAAATAAAGTTTTAAATATTTTAATTGAGATAATTTTTTATAAATTTATAGTATAAGACAAGTGATTTTTTACTAATAATGAGAAGGTTGATTTTTTTATAAATTTACAATAAAATAGGTAGTTATTTCCTAAAATTCTCAATTTTATGATTTTTACGAAAAAATATCATCTTGGTCAAGTGTAAACAGGTTTTCATCTCATAATCAAATCAAGTCGTGGTAGCAGATTGTGTCCAAATTTTGAAACCTATTCTAAAAGAATATTACACGCAAGTCCCTTTGTTTTACCAAAATCGAAGACTTATATTTAATATCTCAAAACTTGGGGAAGTAATATGCAAATAACGCGTATTATATTTTTGATCCACTTTCTACTTTTCTTTTTTTTTTTTCATTTTTTGAGATTGAGTGTAACTTTTGTTCTTGTTCTATTGTTTTCCTTAATTCTATTAATTTTTTATGGATAAAGTTTAAATTATGCTCTGTGGCATTAACCAATTATTGCATGAATTGGACTTCTTTTCTTAGTTTTACTCGTGCAATTTTGATATATACTTTATTTGAGTAGCTATGATTGCATTTTGTGTGGACACGATTGTAACTTCGTTTGATGGTATATGGCCATAATTTTTTTTCCTCGTTTGTGCTTGAAAAGCAAATTTTGCATTTATGCATTGGATTGCAGAAATTCAATGTAGCTTGTTCGAAAAAAGAATTTGCTTTCCAGTCGAATTTCTTTTTAATGATCAAGTTTTGCTATTTGCTTATAATTTATTGAAAATCTAAGGCCATAGGGTGTTGTTGCATATGGACACAACTTAAGTCAAAATCTGTAACGAATCAACAACAAAGCAAAACAAGTTTAACGAGTCACTGACTTAAAATCAATCAAATTAAAAGTAAATAGAAATTCGACATAAGATTTGAGTCTCGTGTCGAGATAACTGAGGTACAAACTAAAAAGTCAATATTGGAGACAATACCACCGAGATCAAATTAAATCAAATACCTAAGCAATGAATGCCCTATAAGCATATATTTCTAGGCCTACTAGAAAATATAATAGGTTCGGCTCATATTTGGATATGACCGGATATTCAAGAAAATCAAAGAATAAGGTTTCTTGAGAGATCCTTAACATAGCCACCTTAGTCACCTAGACTTAGCCGCAACTCTGGAAAATCCTTCTTCAAATGGTCCCAGAGGTATTGATAGATCCCTTCAATTGGGTGGAACAATAAGAGTTTCAAACCTTAGCCACTACTGTTCAACGGATGTCACAATTGTTTGAGACTCAGACACAAGATATATAAAGCCTTTAGGCTCACAACTCTTAGTACTAGTAAATGTTGGAAGTAAGCATTGCCGCTCGCCCAAGGTGCTGGATCAAATCAGCACCATAATTCATAGAAGCACTTTGGTCTTGATGCAGGGCACCATCAACAAAGCCCTCATAATCCCTTGACATTAATTTTGCTCCAATACCAAGCATCAAAAATTATGAAGGATGAGATCCAACTTATGATCCTACTGATGAAGTCACTTATCAAACACACACCAGCCAAATATTAGACAATAGAACATCAAAATTTTTGAGGAAGCTATGTTACATCCAATCTAAGGAAGGTCATCAACATCAAGTCAGTCTTACTAGCTAAAGTATGATACTTTGTTAATTCTTGAAATAGCATACTCTCCTGTGCAACCGAAGTTTCACTAGCCTCTCTACTAGGCATACGATGACTCAATTACCCAATAGATCACATTAGTGCCTTCAAGAATGTCATGATTTTGCAATGGGCCTAAGACTCAATTATATGTAAAGTATTTCTGATAACACTATAAAGCCTAACTAGAGCATGGTACTCTGGACTCCTAAAGTACACAATAACTTATTTTAACGACTTGATAGATAAGTTCATTGAATAATTCATCTTGCTAGTCCTTCAGTGAAAGGACTCATCCACTCTCCTCACATTAAAGTAAAAAAGAAGGCAAAAGTCTCTGGGATTATTTAGCCTAATTTAAAAATATCCGGCTAGAAGTTACTGAGCTAGATAACTCCATTATCCTTACTATCGCTATCAATGAAATCACATAAACCCATGTTGCTTATGAGATGGCTTACCAACCTCCACACGACCTGACAAAGTTTATCCAACTAGCCTACTGGCACATAGATGCTAAGGAAGTGATCCAGTTAAAAAAAGAGTTTGAAGGCTCTGGAAAAAAAGGGGAGTCTCGGGGTAATAATGAACAGAAAGGAGTAGAGGCTTGAATTTCAAGCCTATACTCCATTGAACAATTCAAGATCAAAGTCCTAGCACAAATTTAGCACTGAGATTTTTCACAAAGGCCCCAACCCCTCCGCACTACTAAGTAAAATCTCAACAAATCAAGGTATTATCGCTTTCATCGTGATTATGGTCATGATATAGAAGAATGCAAGCACCTCAATAATGAAATTGAGAGGCTTATCAAAGAGACCATCTTGGGTAGTTTATCCACTAAATGGGTTAGAGAAGCTCGCATGCAGGAGGACTATCAATGCTCCCTCCAAAGGGACCCCAACCCCAAACCGCAAAACCCTCCAATCAAAAGCAACCTCAATATGATTCAAGCAAGTGCACTAATTCAAAGCGAAGATTTGTAATTGATTGGCAAATGTCGAACTTCCATTGGTGGGCAAGAGTGCTCGAGTGAGGAGGTAAAAAAGAAATACCATTGTGAGCCTGACCATAGGGACCTAGTCTTCTTTACCAAGGACTTAGAAGGGATCTCCATACAATGATAAATTGGTAATATTGGCAATCTTAGATGACTAAAACCACTCACCGTATCATGATAGATATGTAAAGTTTAGCGAACATCTTGTTCACCCAAGCCTATAACCAAATGAAGACTGAGCAGAAACTGGAGCTATACATCGGGACGCTTACTAGATTCATGGAAGATTCGGTAATCTCGCTTGACACTATCAACATGCTCCTCACTATTAGAGAAGATCCTAGAAATACCACCATCAAATCAAAGTTCGTGGTAGTTCAGACACACTCTTACTATAATATGATATTAGGACGACCAACACTCAATTAGCTCTAAGTGGTAATTTTTACTTTTTATTTTGTAATGAGGTTTCCTACTAAACTTGGCATAGATGAAGCATGGGGAGATAAAAGCCTTGCGAAAAACTATGAAGCACCCTACTAGCAAAATAGCGCTAGTTATAAATGCAAGGGACCAACAATAGGGGAGATCAATGAAATTACTATTAAATCTAAGAGTGAATGCACCAAACCTGTGGAGTGACTTGTTAACTTGATCATCGATGAAGGCTCTGAAAGAGCAATAAAGTTAAGGGTGAATCTCATATAACCCTTGCGTTCCAATTTATAAGAGTTGCTCAGAAGGAGCTAATATGTTTTGCTTGGACCCTGGAGGACCTCCTAGATATCAACCCCTAAATTGCTCAACACAAGCTCTCAGTTGCAAAAAATCATAAATCAGTCAGGTAAAAGAAAAGGCATTTCACCTCTGAGCACCAAAAGCTATCACTGTAGAAGTGAGTAAACTTCTCAATACAGAATTTATAATGAAAGTTCACTATCCCGAGTGGTTAGTGAACTTGGTAATGGTAAATAAATCCAATGAAAAGTGGGGGATATATGTTGACTCCATCGATTTGAATAAATTTTACTCGAAGGATAGCTATCCTATGCCAAAGATTGACCAACTTATTGACTCTATTATGGTTCATCAACTCCTAAGCTTCTTGTATGCATTCTCTACCTACCATCAAATCTGGATGCATCATAAAGACAGAGAAAATAGCCTTCATCACATATTAAGATAACTTCTGTTACATAGTAATGTCTTTTAGATTAAAAAAAATATAAGAGCAACATATTAAAGGATGGTGAATAAAGTTTTTGAGCCTTAGCTCAAAGGAATGTGGAGGCATATGTCGATGATATGCTTGTAAAGAACCTCTATACTGATGAGCATATGAAAGATTTAGAATACACTTTTGATACACTTCGAAAGTTCATGATGAATTTGAACCTTGAGAAGTGTGCCTTTAGAGTAGGCTTAGGAATGTTCCTTGACTACCTCATCTCGGAGCAAGGAATAGAAGCCAAATCTGAAAAGATTAAAGTAATTATGGGAATAAAGCCTTTGAGCACCATTTAAAAAATGTAGAGGCTCTCACTTGGCAGCACTCAATCTCTTTCTATCTAGATCCATAGCGAAGTGTCTTCTCTTTTTTAAGGCATTACAATAAAACCCTAGGTTTGAAGGGATAGAAAAATGTCACTAAGCCTTTGAAGACCTCAAAAGGCACCTGGCTAAGTAAGACCTAAACCAAATGAAGTGCTCTTTCTCTACATAGTCACTTCAAACCAAGTGGTTAGTTTAGTGTTTGTGAGTGATCAAAGTGGAAATTAGTATCCCATATACTATGCGAGGTATGTGCTCATGGGAGCAAAGGTTTGGTACCCACCATTGGTGAAGTTAGCATACACTGTGGTGCTAGCAACTTAAAAGCTCCAGCCTTACTTTCATGCACATTCAGTCACTATACTCACTAATCTCCCACTTTGGCAAATATTACAAAAATCAGAGACTTGGGAAGACTGTTCATGTGGTCGGTCAAGTTAAGTTAATTCGATGTGACCTTTGAGGCTCGAAAAACCATCAAAGCTCAGGGTTTAGCAAACTTTGTGATAGAAACTACCTTATATCCAGGAGGGCTAGAAGCCAAACAATGGGAGGCTCAAGTAGATGGCTCATCTTGTGAGATGGGTTGTAAAGCCAGCATTGTTATTCAACATCTAGATGAGAGAGTGGCTGAGTATTTATTTCTACTAGAGTTTGAAGACTCGAACAATGCCACGAAGTATGAGGCATTCCTCCTCAAATTATGTGTAGCATTAGCTATTGAAGCTAAAAAAACTTAAGATTCGAGAAAACCAACAATACCCTTCGAGAGGTCTATGGCAGGAAATGCAGAAGTCATAGTGGAGAATAATCCCTTGCACACGAACTCCTTAGGCAAGGGTAATATTGGCTGAACATGGCTTTTGAGGTATCCAAGTTTGTCTCAAAGTGTGAATAATGCCATAGACACGCCTCATTACACCATAGCCTGACAATTCTATTCCAACATACTTAATTTATATGGTCTTTCAACTCACAGGGGATGAACATCTTATGTTTGTTATTGATAGTGTTAAGCCAAAGGAAATTCTTAGTGGTTGCTATTAACTACTTTATTAAATGGGTGAAAATTGAGCCCCTAGTTGCGATCACTGAAAGAAAGATTCGAAATTTCTTATGGCAAAATGTAATACGCAGTTCGGGCAACCTCATGTCCTAATTACGAACAATGGAAAACAGTTTGATAGCTCAAAATTCAAAGAGTATTATAGTAGCCTTCATATAGAACAAAGGTTCACCTTAATGATATACCCACAATCTAATAGCTAACTAATCAAACCCTACTTTTAAGCATAAAGAAATGTCTCAAAAAATTCAAAGGTACTGGGTCAAGGAACTATCATATATCTATGGTCTTACCGAACCACACCTTGGTAAAATACCAAAGAGTCACCATTCATGCTAGCCTACAGGGTTGAGCTGTCTTTCCAGCAGGAATTGGCCTTACTTTACCTCGAGTTAAGACCTTTCACTCTAAGACAAACGCGGAAAATATCTGAGCTAAAAAGGACCTCATCCTGAAGGTTGGGGAGAAGGCTTTCACTAGAGTTGCTCAGTACTAGTGGTGGTGATTTGATACTATAATGCATGAATGTGTAGCTGAGGATCATCGATCGAGTTTCAAGAGAACTCATGGATTGAGTTTCAGGTGAACTATCTCACAATTGGGTAAGCCCATTCAAAATTTCCAAGGTCGTGAGGCCAAGGACATTCAAGATCAAGCACCCCAACGATAAGGAACTTCCTACAATATTGCATGTAGACAACTTCAAAAGGTTTTATTTTTAGTTTATCCGTAGAATAAATTATATCTTTATTATCTAACAAGATAAATCATGTCTAGAAAACCACCACAAAATATATCAGTTCACTTGGGGCACAAAGACCTTGGCTTACCCGAGGTGTAAGACCTTAGCATCATACTAGGGAAAAAGACCTCAATTCACCCATGACGCAAAAACCTCTACTTACTCGGGGCATAAAGACTTTAGTTCACCCAAGATATAAGATCTCAGTATTATGCCAAACATAAAGACCTTGATTTTCTCGAGGCATGAGACCTTGGTATTATGCTGGGCATAAGACCTCAGTTTACTCCGACACAAAAATCTCAATGTACCTAGGGTACAAGATCTCAATTTACCTGAGGCATAAAACCTCGACATTATGCTAGGCATTAAGACCTTGGTTCACCCGAGGCACAAAGACCTCGATTCATTCGGAGCACAAAGACCTCGATCCACTTGGGGTATGATGCCTTGACTTTACACTAGGTATGAATACCTTAGGTCTACACTAAGCAAAAGACTTAGGTCATCAACTAATCATGAAATCTTGAAACTTTGCTAAGATGATCTTTGCATAAAGACTTCACCTCAAATCATACTCTAGCCTAGGGGCACCCTCTTAACAAGCTCCCTCTTTCTCCCAAGGTAGCCTTCTTAGCTCGTAGCAAAAAAGACAAGAACTATTCAATGCCTTCAATTAGGACAACTTCGAAGCTAGCAGGCTACACCAGTGAACTATGACTTGTCACATGAAAAGTTATCTTTATGGAAAGAGCATATTAAAGGCCAAAGGATCACCAAACAAGTAGGGCAATGTCATGTGAAAGGAAAAACACCAGCCAAAACTGCAAAGAAAAAAGCAAACATAAAAGAAAAAAAAATCTCTTTTATTCATGTCATATCCTAGGAGAAACTTGATTACAAAAAAAGAAAAAAAAAGCTCTTTACAAAGGAGGAGAAGCGAGATCACGTAGAAGATAATGAAGGCTAGCCAAGATCTTCAAGAGGGACAAGCATTGGGGGATCGACTTTGCCATGCTGCAATGCCTCCTTCTCTCTTTGAATGATCTCCTTGTACTCTCACTTGATGTAGTTGATCTTCAAGTCATAATAGAGCTCCACTCAAAGATCATTTAGTTCGAAGTTAGGATCATGGTGAGTTAGCTTTACCATGTCTTTGTAGTAGAGATAGCCCTCAAAGAAGAAATTGATAGAAAGGAGGCCTCATTCCCGAAGATACTTGCCATTAGCATTAATCTCAAGAATGTCTTGCATCTTAACCAACCTTAAAGTCTTTGACTATTCTGAGCTCTAGCAAAACATAGCCACCACCTCCTCCTTCACTTGAACCAACTCAGCCTTCTACTGATCCTCAAATTCTTTTATGCTTGTCAAGGCTGACTCATACTCTACTTGAAGGAGATTTTTCTGCTCCTCTGCCTCTTTCTTCATCTTGTTAACCTAGAGCTGGAGTAACTCAAGCTAAGAATGGAGGCAATTCACAACCTCCTTGGCCTTACTAACCTTATTCTTCTTAGATGTCCTTTGTCTCTGAGCACTATAAAAGTGTCGACCTGCACAATGAAAAAATTGCAATGTCTGCAACCAAACCAAAGGTCAGCAAAAGAGAAGAAAAAGAGGGAACACTAATAAAAGAAGTTCATAGAACTTCCATTGGCATAAGTCTAGACCCCCTTTCATGAAGACTCGGTCCAAGAATTTGCTCAATATAAGGACTCCCACTATCCCCAAAGTCACTGAGGAAGTCACAACCAATTGTTTTCCCCAATTGGTGAACTTTGTAGGAAAGGAGCTCAGTGCTTGAGCACCCCCTCTCGTGATTTCAACTCGGGATAGGGACTGGGAAGGGTGAGGTATTGCATACCCCTTCTTTATTTGACCTCCTCCCATAGGTTGGTTTCCTCCCTCCTCTCGCCTCCTCTTCTCTAGATGTTGGATGGACTCCTGAGCAAGAGAATTATTTTTTACTTTGGCAAGCCTCTTCTAAGATGACAGGATAGGGGACATCTAAGGAGCATCTGCTTGCTCCTTTAGAAACTTATTCATAAATGAGATCTGGGTCAAACCTTCACAAAACCAAACTTACAATTAGATTGAGGAAAAAGCAACTAGAGGATTAAGAGCACAAAAGCTTAAAGTGCATACTAGCTTCCCGAGTTGTGAACAAGCCATGCTCTAGCAGACAAGCCTCATCAGACCATATAGGGGTAGACATAATATCCTCAATCTCATCTACCTAAGAGATCAAGAGCTAATGAACTTCAAGATGGATTTCTAGGTTAACTCAGTGGGGGGAAGTATTTCCCCACCTACAAGAAAGACTTGGATTGATCCTAGTAAAAAACCTAAGGGGATGGTATTTTTAAGAGTGAATGGAGTTAGGGTTCGAGACAAATTACTTACACCACTTCTTAGGAGGAAAATACCACTTACCTCTAGTGTTCAAGTCCCAACAACCTTTAAAGGCATCTCTAAACATTTCTGGGTTCAAGGTGAAACCCTTGGATTGGGCTAGGGTTCAAAATAAGGTAATAAATCATATGGCATTGGGTATAATTTGGTTAGGAGCAAGGTCCTAATCTCCTAGGATATTCCAAGTGAAGCTATCCACAAGGTACCTAAAGCCATTCTCGAATATCTCTCAGAAGGTACTAAACTTGAACCCAAGCTTTCCTTTCAATATTTTGCTCTCCTTTTTAAACCCACACAGGTCCAACTCGGTCCTATTTGAAAAGTCAAATATGTCGACTAAGTCCTCGAGATATTTCTCCCGAAGAGTGAATTCAAAAATCCAAACTCTCATTTCGGGGACACCTAATGAAGTATAAAGTTTGACCCACTTTTCTAAGCCAAACAAAGTGCCTAAATTCCAAAATAAAAAGTTACAATAGCTGAAGAGAGTTAAAAATAACACTTACTCTAAGGTAATTTCTCAATGAAATTTAGAGCCGCTAGCATGCAAACAACTAGTAGGTGGGAACCAATCATTGCAGGAGGAGATGAGATAGTAGGAGGAGCAAGTCCCCTATAGTGCATGATAGCAATGGAAGATGCAGAGCTTGACTCGCCAATGGCAGGAGCCTTGGTGGAGGACACCGTTGACTTTGAGGTGATCGGAGTCACAACCACCTTGGAAGATGGAACTGCGATCATAGGGACTAATGAAGTGCCAGATCCTTTATCGAATGATAATCCCTTTCAAGAGGAAGAAGGAGCAAAAGAGAATGCTATTTCAAAAAAATTTAGCAAATGAAGAAGGAAAGGAAGTAAGAACGGAAAAGGCTATGAGACGGAAAGATTATTGAAAATGGATAAAAAAAGGACAAAGGATCCCTTAAGTAGTCTTCCCCAAATCATTAGACCATTGCCATATGTAATGAGAAAGTCTAAAAGGTGGAAGTCAGTAGTCACCATACTGATCACAAGGGACATGTGTCCACATTAGGGACCACCTCAATATCCGAAGGGATGCCTCCAAATTGTTAGCTTAAAATTAGGTGAACCCTAATAATTTTGTATGATTAAACAAGACGATGACTCATCACTCGAGGGGTTTTGTCTATTGTCAATTCACACATGACACAAATTGGCAACTCACCTTATGAGAAGTCACAACGACTGGCACCCTCAAACCAAAAAAAGTGGCATACTCAAACTATAAAAGTTTAAAATAATATGCCTAAAAACTTAGTTAGGATCAACAAGAAGGGTAGGAGAGTAACTCTATTCACTAAGCCCTTCGAACTCGATGATTAGAGCTGGGGGACACTAATGATACACCAAGCTAAATTTAGCCAAAACAAAAGTGAATAGAGATCTGACATGAGATTTGAGTCTTGTGTTGAGGTAACTAAGGTACGAACTGAAAAGTCAACATATGAGGCAATACACCCAAGGTCAAATTGGCTTAGATGCACAAGTGATGAATACCCTGCAATTACATATCTCGAGGCCTATTGGAAAATATAATAGGCTTGGCCCATATTTGGATGTGACGAGGTATTTAAGGAAATCAGCGAACAAAAATCCCTGTAAGATTCTTAACATAAAATCTAAAAGTGATATCAACTAAATAAAAAAAGTCCAACATAATCAAAACTAAAATCACAAAACTCTCAGATCCACTGAAAGATCTCATTGACCTATAAAATAGAGGACAACCAATGAAGTAAGGAACCTTAACTCCTCTGGATCTGAATTTCCTCTCTCTTTCTCAAATACTCTTCCAAAGAGAATTGATGTAATCTTTTTTGAATTGAGCATTAAAGTGACCGTCATCGGAAAGCTCTCAACAATCCTCCTCACGGTTGGTGTTTCTTGTTGTAGATTAGCAAAAAAAAAATGACCAAACAGATCTGATCTCAAAGAGCCTTCCGGACTAGAACTGGTCTCTATCAATAAAATTCATATTATTCAGTTGTTTACATGAATTGAGAAAATATGTCACTTGTAAATAAGTTGATGTATTTCAATATAAATTTTAGCTATGATTAATTCATTCACAACTAGCTCTCTAGGGCTAGTCCAACAAATTAGAGAGAAACAACTTCTAAGTTTGAATTGGGCTAAGACTTTCTCCTAATTGAGAACTACTTAGAGGAGTATCAGTCTCCTCTAAAATAGTTGTAAGACCCACAGGTCAAAAAAGGCTTTGTATTCTCTATTACTCTCTTGATGAGTAATTGAATATAGAAATTTTACTCTTTCTCCATCTTTATGTTTGTCTTTGTTTTTCTACTCTTTCTATCAAACCCTAGCTTGAATCTAAAACCCTAGATAGGCAATGAGCCTTCACTATTGCCTAAGCCCTAGAAATTTTATATGATATCAAAGCTTTAGGATTCCTTATTCCTCATCCTCCTGCAAGCTTCAAAATGTTAAGCTCCAGAACACATTGATAAACCTAGAGAAGACAGCAAAGCTTTTGTAAACCTTAGAGACAACTTCACCTTCATATGGCCTCTATATGGTTGGTAGGGTCAAAGAACTACTTCTAGTGGGCCAAGGGTATCTAAGTTTTCCTTAGAGCTAAAGGAAAGATATCTTACATTGTAGGGAAGCAACCTGCGAAGTCTTTATAAGATTAGCTCAGGGAGGATGGGCAAGTGATGAACTCTATGGAACAACATGGATCCTTTTGTTACTATTAACGTGATGGATTGTAATACTGCTAAACATGTATAGGATGAAAGTGAAAAAAATTACTATTGGAAAGACAATGTATTTGGAGTGTGGGATTACTGAAGGGATTGTTACAATAAAGTAATAAGGAAAATCACATGAAGAACACTTTGCAAGGATAAAGAGTTTGTGTAATGGGTTAGATGCATACCAATCATCCACAACTAGAATAGATCGGCAAAATATTTATAAATAAGAGTTTAGGGTTCCTCTATTCATGTCAACCCTAGACTAGGGTTGTCAATACTATTGGGAAGCCTAAAGGCTCAGTCTAACCAGGCTCAAAATTTTTGGGTTTTCGAGCCTAAACATAGGATTTTCGAAATTTGGGTTGGGCTGGGGCCCAAAATTTTATCAAAAATAAATAGGCCCAACCTGTAGTCCAAGCCTAGTTGAGAAATCTAGTATAGAATTTTAAGTTCAAATCAAGTTCGACTTTGAAAATTGAGCTTGGGCTTGTCAAGGGCCGAGCATGCCCTGGCCAAATTACTTCCCTACCCTAGATAGAATATGAACCAATAAAGAATTAGTTCATGTTTGAAGAAAAGGTTCCATCTATAGGGAATATGTACTTAAGGCTATAAATGGCAAATATACAATATATAAGCCAAAGTACAAACCTTGAAGTGGTTGCTATGGTGATTGAACAAGGAGCTAGAAGAGGTGAAGTTGGTCATGCCACTCGTGGAGGCACAAACAAAGGAAGAGGATGCATGAACTTGAAATTTATAGGTATTTACCATTTTGGTCTTAATCTTATCATGTGACACCAAACGAATCTAGTTAACCATTTATGTATCTAAATCAATATCTAACCCTAGTTGTGATTTTGTGGCTTGTATGGACACATTCATAAAACTAAAAGCTCAAGGAGCCCATTGCATAAAATTGAAGTAAAAATTCCTTCAATTTTAAAAAATCATTAAACAGTGTTCATTGGAAAACCATGTTAACTAAATCACAAATATTTGAATTTTAGAGCCCTATTTGCAAATTATGACACACTAGAACTAGTTTATAATGGCCTAGAATTATTGGACTTTCTATAAAAATTATGTACAAATTTAGAAAAAAAATTGGGTTCAAAATCCATAAAATATTTATAGGAAGATTGTATTGAATATCAAGCTAAAAATAAAAAAAAAATAATTAATTGGGCTCTAGGAGCCAACCACCCGATGCTCAATTGGCCTTGGACATCAAGGAGCTGGCAACCATTTTGGGAAGGATGCTAGCTAGCTGGCACCCTCCACTCCATGGGTGCCAACACAAGGGCACCAACCCATTAGCACCGTCCCCTCCATAGGCACCCACATGCTAGCACCCATAAAGAAAAGGACCAACCTACTCTTGCTTGCCCTCCACGAGCCCCCATAAGTTGGAGCCTAATTTGGATGAAAATCCTGGCGCTAGCCATCCCGAGCTATTGTCAACTCTACAACCCTCAATCTATAAATATAGCTCATTTTCGTTCATCTAGAGAAATTCAAAAAAACTATCCAATCTCTTTGAAATGATAAAAAATTCTTCATATGTTGTTCCCCAGTCCTTAAGTTTCTTCATCTATTCTTTGCTCCTAATTCTTGGAGTTTAGCAGAAGCACTTCATGAACATCTATCAGGAATAAGAGAAGTCATGCTAGCATTATCATGCTCATTCATATTCTTTTCCTTTTAATCTCATTATATTTCACATCTAGGTTAAATTAGAACCTACAAATTATTGCCATCTCTATCATATATTTCTCTATCTTTAAGTAACTTAAAAGAGGTTAGAAAGGGACCTAAAGGCCCTACCCCTTAGTAGTGGTGAATAAGCCTGCTCCAATTATCTCTTTCACCTTCTTCTTTCTCTTTTACAATATTCTACACCCAAAAGTTTATAGAATTGCTTTCTTTTTTGTATGAATACACAAAAACAAACCAAAAACTGTTAAAATGGGTAATATCCTATGCCTATTGAAAAAGATCCCCACAACATCTCTTGAAGATCTTGCATAATCTATAGGTCCGATGCACAATTCTCAACCACATGCGAATACCATTAGATCCAAGCGAGTGGGATCAATGCTATTGTACAACACGAATCAAAATAAAAAATTCCTAAACAAACATGCAAAGTGTATTTATTATGTAAGGACAAACCACACTATTGAAAGGTGTTGGATGTTACATGGCAAACTTGCCTTTGCAAATACAATACAAGCATACCTATATCAGGAGAATTCACCATAATCACCCCACATACTACCTCTTCTTTAGGAACCCTAAACTTAAAATTTAGTAAGGAAGAGCACAACCATATAATGCAAGCTAGGAGAGTCTTAACTGTCTTAGCTACAAGGACTTCTGCCAACTCCAAAAGCAAACTAGGCATTGTAGAATCTTCACCGTGAATTATAGATTCAGGGGCAATTGACCACATGACTAATAACCCTAACCTTTTTCTTATCTCTAATAATTGTGCCTAATACTATATATGTTGTCCTAAATAATGGAGAGAATGCCTAAATAAAAGGTAGAGGGAATATAAAAATTGATTAACTTAACTTTTCCATAGCTCTACTTGTTCATGACTTTCCTTATAACATTCTCTTTGTTAGCTAACTTACCTAAAATCTGAACTACAATATAACCTTTTATTCCTCACATTGTGTCTTTCAAGACCTTCAAGTAGATAGATGATTGGTGAAGAGATTGAAAAATAGAGGACATTGCTTATTGGATCTTGGCAGGATCTTGGCAGAGCATATGCTAGGGCCTTCACTGGTCAACAAGAAGCATCATTTTTTAGGATATTCTAGACTTCAGAAAGGACACATATGCTATGATCCATTGAAACATAATGGATGTTACATTCTTTCAAAAAGTACCCTACCATTCAGGAATTGAAGTACCTTGCTCCTTTAAAGGCCTAAATTCTATCACAAAAAAGGTGTACACTTGACCTATTGAAGGAAATAGGTATCCTTGATAGCAAGCAATTAGGCATTCCTATGGATCCTAACATCAAATTGTATCCTAATATGGGAACATAAATAGAGGATGAAGAGCAATTCAAAAGATTGGTGACAAATTCATCTATCTCACCATTACACGACCAAATATTGCTTTAGCAATAAGAATTATTGGCCAATTTATGCAAGCATCAAAGAAGCCTCATCTAGATGCAGTTTGCAAAATTCTGAAGTATTTAAAGGGGACTCCTAGTCTAAGTTAGTGTTATAGTAAGTAGACACATCTTGATATAAAATGTTATATTGATGCAAATTGGATAGGATTTCTAAGTGATGGAAGATCCATCTTTGGTTTCTTCACATTTATAAGTGAGAATCTAGTAATTTGGAAAAACAAGAAATAGTCAATAGTGGCTAGATCTATTGTCGAGTCTAAGTACAGGGCAATGGTTTTTGGAACATGTGAAGCCTTATGGTTGTAGTCTTTGATGAAGAAACTTGGGTATCCAACACATAATTCTACAACTATCTACTGTGATAATCAATCAACCCTACATATTTCTAACAACCCAATATTCCATAAAAGAACAAAGCACACAAAAATTGATCTACATTTTGTTAGAGAGAAAGCACTGAACATGCAATTTGGCCTACAGTATACTCCAACTATACCACAATCAAGGTCATCCTTGATATCCTTCAACCATACACTAAATTGCAACAAGTTATGAAAAAAATTGGAGATTTTTTGCCCACAAGACAAAAGACAAACTTAAGAATGATGCAATGTTTAAGTCACAGAGATGGGTGTTGATTCTCAAAAGTCTTTGCAACATTCTACAAAAGGCAACCCTCAAATCACAAGCATTAAAAAAAAAATGAACACATGCCAAAATTTGTGGATGTGTATACAATCACCAAGCTACTAGTTGCATACTTAACTAAGCTAAAACAAGAACTGTACCACCTTACTCCATATACTGATAATGTAGATATATTTTGCTCTTACCTTTTTCAATGATAAAGAAATACCTTACTGAACAAGTTTGGGACCCTAATGTGGCTCATAGTGTTCTGCAGATCACTGTTCCAAGTGACAATTGTGTGAAGAAGCCTAAAAGATAAGATGCCCTAGTAACATAGCCTATAAACAAAGGTGATTGAAGCTCTCTAGGATGTTGATAATGCAAATAAATAAATTCAGAAATACTTATTCATCAAGGTAAAGAGGAAAGTCAATGAAACAATTCATAATCAAAACCAGAACTTTAATTGAACATTTACTTGTGGTAATTTGATGCACCAAACTTCCATTATACAACCTTGCACTAGTAAGAAAGTAAACCATTTTTTCCAAGTCTAAAGAAAGTAAATCACACGAATAGAGTTTAGAATCACAAAGGTTTAATGCAAATAATGTTTAGATGTCAAAATACAAATACATATAGATAATATAAATAACAAAATTCATGTTGTACCATGTGGGAACCAAAACATTCCACACCATTTCTGGTGAGGAATCTCTTTATCACTAAAGCTACATTTTAGAACATCATGCAACAACTTGAATCATAAAAAATCTAGCAAGCTACAAAGAGGGTAGAAAAAAGTCATGTATTTGTTGCTTTGCAGTAATGTTGTCTCATTGAAGATTAAATATTCTCCTGCACTTGGACGGCTAGGCTCATCCATGGAGAAAAGGATAAACAAATTGGAATTTTATTTTTTATCTTTCAAAAATGATTTAGCACTTATATGTCCATGCCCTAAAGAATTAAGCAACAAAAAAAATTTGAATAATATAGATGATGGTCATGTCAACTCTTGCACAAATTGTGAAGCACATAGATAAGTTGTAAAACTCTTCTCCAAAGCTTTAGTGCTTTATTCATCCCTTGTTAATTAAATTAACAATTCTCTCATTATGCAAAGCATATTTAAGAGGTTAAGTGGTGCAAATAATGTCTTCATGGAATGGAGAAAACTTAGTCAAGTGCCAGGTCTCTTAGGCTCTTAGCTTAGTTGCACTTACAAAAATTTTTTAAGAGATTTAGTAGTGCAAACAATGTCTTCATGGTGAATACTTAGTCAAGTGCGATGTGCTCTTAGGCTCTTAGCTCAGTTGCACTTACAAAACAATATATGTCTTTGATAAAAAATTTGACAACTTTCAAATGGTATCCGAAATAACTAATCACATAATTATTATAAAAGGGTGTGGTGTTAACAGAACTCGCCTAGGATTAAGTTTGTCCAGACCAAGAACTAAAATGAAGAAGACTAAAAGAATAATTTCTTCCTCATTAGGATCATAGGTAAAGGTACAAATATATAGGTAGTGTACAACTAACAACTCCGAAAAATTAGAAAAAGATTATACTACCTAAAAAACATAAAAACAGAAGATAACATTCCTTAAACTCAGGGATTTATATCTAGATTAGAAGATGACATCCTTTAAATTCAGGGATTTATATTTAGATTTCTAACACTCCCCCTGAAGTTGGTGAATATATATTTATCATTCTCAATTTGCTTACAAGGAATTCAAAACTAGGTTTGGGTAGTGCCTTAGGAAGGAGATTTGCCTTTTGAAAGTTTGTTGAAATATATGAAGGACTGACAATTCCTTTTTCAACTTTTTCTTTGATAAAATGTCTATCTATCTCCACATGTTTCGTTTGATCATGATGAACTGAATTATAAGGAATGTTAATTGCTGATTTGCTATCACTGTAAATCTTCATAGGATTTGTCCATGAAACCTTTAAATCTATCAGTAATCTTTTAAGCCATAATAACTCACAAACATCTTGTGCTAAGGCTCTGAATTTTGCTTCAACACTACTATGAGATACAATGGATTGCTTTTTACTCTTCCAACTAACCAGATTTCCCCAACTTGGTGTAGTAACCTATAGTTGATCTTTTGTCTTTAATAGAACCTGCCCAGTTAGCATCTACAAAGCCTTCAACTCCTCTTTGTTCAATCTTTTGAAATAATAACCCTTTTCATGGTGTTTCTTTGAGATATCTCAAAATATGATTAATTGAATCTAAGTGTTTGTTGAGTTGGTGAGTGCATAAATTGACTTACAACACTCACAACAAAGGCGATGTCTAATCTTGTATGTAACAAATAGATAAGCTTCCCTACCAAATGTTGATATCTTCCATTGTCAACCTGTAAATCTTCTTGAGCTCCCTTTTCTTTCCAGTTTAACTCTAAAGGTGTTCCTGCAAATTTGCACCCAAGCTTACTAGTTTCTATTAAGAGATCAAGAATATACTTCCTTTGTGAAATGTAAATTCCTTTCTTACTCTGCACAACCTCCATGCTAAGGAAATATCATAGGCTACCTAAGTCCTTTACTTCAAATTCTGCTTACAAGTAATTCTTTAGGTCTTTAATCTTGAGTGTCATTTCTTGTTATTATGATGTCATCAATGTACACAATTAGAATGGCATTTTTACCATTGTTAGGATGCTTGGCAAACAATGTATGATCAACTTGCCCTTAGCTGTACCTAAACCCTTTCACAGCTGAACTAAATATTTTAAACCAAGCTCTAGGAGATTGCTTTAGCTCATACAACAATTTCTTCAAATTGCACACTTTTCCTTCTTGATCCTTCCCTTCAAACCTAGGTGGAATCTTCATGTAGATTTCTTCATCAAGTTCTCCATTTAAGAAGACATTTTTAATGTCCATTTGATGTAACTCCCAATCAAGATTAGCTACCGGAGATAATTATACTATGATAGAGTTTAGTTTAGCAATTGGAGTAAAGATTTCCTCATAATCTACTCAAAAGGTTTGAGTAAATCCTTGTGCAACTAACCTAGCCTTGTACTTCTCAATAGCACCATCAAAATTGTCTTTCACAGTAAATACCCATTTGTAGCCAACAACCTTCTTATCACTAGGTAATTTAACAATCTCCCAAGTATTATTACCCATCAAAGCATTAATCTCATCCAAAACAACTACTTTCCATTCTAGAACCTGTAGAGCACTTGGAATACCTGTAGGTATTTCGACATTATCTATCTTTGCAATAGATTCTCTATATTGATCATACAACTTAGAATATATAAGATAATTTGCAATAGGGTGTTGAGTACATGATCTTATCCCCTTTCAAATGGCAATAGAATATATAGATCACTTGGTTGTGTATCACCTTGATCAACAACTTCCACCACAAGACTTGGCTCCAAGCTTAATGTTTGGCCATGAGAAAGAGCTCATGATCTCCTTGGGTAAACTGGAATTTCTTTTTGTGCTTGAGTGTTTGTCTTCTAGGAATGTCTCCCCTTGACTGAGTTGAAAAAGATGTATCATTATTGAGCAATAGAAGAGGAATTGGGAGGGAAATGTAATGATCCTAATATTAGGATTTTGTATTCAGATTCTCTCCCTGAAGAGCAACAATGGGATAAAAGGTCTGATGTTCAAGAAAGGATACATTATTAAATATTTTCTAGAAGTAGGACAATAGCACTTATATCCATTTTGAATAGGAGAATAACCATCAAATATATACCTTATAGCTCTAGAATCAAATTTAGTGCGAGAAGGAGAATGGTTATACGCATAAGAAGTGCAATCAAAGACTCATGGTGGAATGGACATAGAAGATAATTATTAGGATAACATTCTTTGAGTAAACTGAGAGGTGTATGAAAATCAAGACTTTTTGAAGGAAGATGATTTATAAGATAAGATGTAATTAAAACCATGGTTTTAAATCTCAGTTTCGGCCAATGACAAAATATTTCAGTAATGATTGGTTTAGGTGATGGTACTATTTAGATTTAGGTATAGTATTTATTTTTTTATATTACCTTTATACTAATGTTTATGTTTAGCCCAATTGGTTAAGGCATTAACCCTCCTCCAACAAGACAAGGGTTTGAGCTTGCCTTGTTACAAGTTTTTTTTCTCCATATTAAAGTATTTTTTTAATCAAAAAAATTTTTATTTAATAATTTTTAAAAATATATGTATATAAATTATTTTCACTTTTTTATATTTTAAATAATTTAAATTCAAAGGTAAAATTTAGTAAAAAAATTAAAAAATAATTTGACTAAAATCGAAATGAAAATATTTTTTGTCAAAATGACCAAAACATATATATTTCTTTGCATGCCGAAATCGAGATTTAAAACCTTAGTTAAAATAGCTTCTCCCCATAAAAAATTTGGAATATAAGAAGAGAACATTATTGACCTAACAACCTCTCTAAAAGATATCTATTTTTCCACTCAGCTAACCCATTTTGTTGTGGAGTGTATGCACATAAGGTTTTGCGAAAAATACCATTATTGAAAAGATATCATTGAAAATCTTTTGAAAAATATTCTCTTCCATTATCATAATAAAATATTTGGATTGAAGCTTGAAAGACATTTTTGATGAATTTATGAAACTGTTGAAAATTTTGACTAGCTTGAAAATTTTCTTTCATTAAATAGACCCAATTAACTCTAGTGTGATTATCAATAAATGCTATAAATCAGCTAGTATGAGTAAGATTAGGAAGCAAGGACTCCAAATAGCACTATGAATAAGACGGAAAGGTTTCAAATATTGATATGAGGGTAAAGAATGAGAATTACGAGACTATTTAGCAATATGCAATGTTCACACTCAAATTTTGCAAAATTTTTATTAATAAAAATATGTGGGTACTGTTTTAAATAATCCAAGCCAGGATGACCAAGATGTCTATGCTAAAGAAATACATCGTTATTTGATAAAGCATAAAGAGAACAAGAAACTTTCCTAGAAGGTAGAGATAAATCAACACCCTTCAAATAGTAAGGACCATTTCACTCCTTAGTATTGCCAATCATCGTTTTGGAAGACAGGTCTTGAAATTCACAATGAGAGTGAGAATGTTACTGCACAATTCAAATCATTAGAAAGTTTACTAATCGATAGCAAGTTGCGAAAGAAATTAGGGACATAAAAAACTGAATTTAGGACTAAATTAGTAACATGAGTAATCCCACATTCTACTGCTTTCAAATATATCCCATCAACCACTGAAACTTGAATACCATTAGTACTTGGTTCAAATGAGGAAAAAATAGAATATGAATCACTCATGTGATTAGAAGCTCCCATGTCAGCTATCCACTCATCCTTGGATAAACTTTGAGATATGAGAGCATAGTAAAAAATACCTCTATTAGCCATAGTGGTAGTTGCAGTAGAGACGACAATAGGGGCGACAGTAGTGGTATTCAGTGTTGTAGTCAAAATATTCTGGTTGAGTAGAGTTTGCAGTAACTCCATTTGAGAAGTAGTATATTGAAACTGTTAGGCTTTGGTAGTAGGTTCCATAACAAGGCTATTAGTATGAGCAAAGTGCGAATTAGTCCCTTCTTGTTGATTACTAACATGATGATTAAGAGGTTTCCATACTACTAGTTTGTCATGGATCTTCCAACATATGTCGCGTGTATGATATGGATGGCTATAGCGATCACACCACTGTTATCAAGACATTGGATGCGAGAACCTTGGGTAGCAACAGTAGATCTTGTAAAGACTAAATTAGGTATAGGAAACCCCATCATTACACGTTTACTACTCTCTACCCATCGTACCTCTACAAATGTCTCACGAATGGAAGGAAGGGATTTAATAGCAAGTAAACACCCACTCACTTCATCAAGATCAGAGTTAGAGAGCCTCAAGGAAGTTGAAGACCCTCTCTTTTTCCACCCGCTTATTATACTTGATGTCATCTTCAAGATAGTGCCAATTTGTTTCATAATACAGATCCATCTCTTGCCAAAGTTCAGTAAGGTGAATAAATACTCTGTGACTGTCATTGATCCCTACCTTGTCGTATGTAGACAAGACTAGATTTCGAAGTATTGAACTATGTTCTCTAAATCAAAATACAAAATTTGAACTTCATCCCAAATATTCTTTGCAATCTTGTAGTAGAGATAAGTCCCGGCAATTCTAGACTCCATTGAGTTGATAAGCCAAGCTATAATGATCGAATTAGCAATAGTTAGATTAGGTTGAGGAGTAGTACCATCTAGATAACCAAGTTTGCCTTTTGCATGAATAACCAAAAGCACATATTAAAACTAGCGAAAATTGGTTCCATTTAGATGGTGTTGAATAATATGAAGAGACTAAGTATCAATTTTAGGTAACAAGCTAGTAGAGGGGCTATTGGAAGTTATTGAGTTTTAGGAATCGATAGCCATGAAGAGAGATCACCAGAGCTAGATGGGCAAACTAGCCAAAAAAAATTGCAAAAACTTCAAAAATGGCCAGAAAAAAGTGATTCTAAGACACCAAAAAATCACCTAAAAAAGGGGCCTGAAACCAAAAACTGAACCTAGAAAGTCTTTAAGGCTCTGATACCATGAAATAAAGAAAACTAGAAGAATAATTTCTTCTTTATTAGAATTATAGGTAAAGGTACAAATATATAGGTAGTGTACAGCTAACAACTCCTAAAATTCAGAAATAGATTATACTATCTAAAAAATATAAAAACAAAAGATAACATCCCTTTGCCTAAATCAGAAGATGACATCCCTTAAATTCAGGGTTTCATATCTGGATTTCTAGCAAGAATAAACGGAACTAACAACAGAATAGGTGCCCATGCAAGTTGATCACTGCTGACATCAGCACAAATTCTGGAAATAACATCCTTACAGATTACTGGAGCTCCACCTCGTTTCCCGTCTTTATATTGTATGTATGCTATGTTAATCTGAGTAAGAGCTGCCCATGCGCAACACATGGCATATGGAACAACCCATGAACCTCCAGCCAAACCACAGGCTCTGCCTGCTTGAAGCAAATTGTGAATAGAGAAAGCAGACTCATTTGAATCACGAAAATGATGTAAAATATTGATGCATTTTGGATCATATGGCTGCAAAACCAACAAAATTTGGTGTAAGCAACATATAAAAAACATAAAAGTCATGTGATATTTGCAATGGAATTGACTTTTAATTGGAGCAGAACATTTTATGACTCTAAAGGACCACAAGACATGACATTGGCTTTCTCCATAATCTTCCTAGATGATGGAAAAACATTGCCTGAGACCATATGAAAGACAGTCAGCAGCCAACAGGCAGCAGCTTGCTTGCTTGCTTTGTCGAAGAAAGATATCCTGACAACGTTGGTGAAATACAAAGAAAACTGTATAGATAACAAGAAAAAGGTGTACTGTACTTGTGCAATAAGCATTTGGCTACTTCTAATCATGCAGCCCCAGCCCACATCAGTAACAAACTTTGTGTTAAGAATTGCATCGAAACCTGTATAGGAACACAGCTAAAGATTTTCTATTATTCAGGAAATAAAAAGGCAATGAAAACAATCCTTAAAATATAGTTAACAAGAAGTTGCTGAAATGAGAAAAGACTAACCTTTACAGTATGTTATCCAGATTCTGGATGAAAAATCTTGCAAAAATGCGGCCAAACCATTATCAGGGTCAGAGGACTCCTCTGGTGAAACTTTATACATTGTGCCCAAAAGCTACACATCACTACTTGAGCTGGAAATATCCGCCTCACCAGTCCCCTGTATACGTTCTTGAAGCCTCCTCATTGAAGCACAAGTCACTACTTTCTTCACAGCAGTTGTCCAACCATGGCTTTTTCTTCTGATGTACCTCTCACCTGAGGTGTTTGTCCTAAAAAGGTTGAATGTTGACGCAAACAAATTGGACCACTAAGAAGCTTTAGGCGACCTCATGTGAGTAGACTGTTGTTCCACAACAGTAGGTGCTGAATCAGTCCCAATGGAATTAACCGACTGTTCTCCTGAAGGAAAGTAGCCACAGCTCTTTCAAGCAAGCCCATCATTACCTAGTGATACATGCACATAGTATAATAGAGTGGTTGATAGAAAGGCAAATGTTGAACAGTAATGTGTATGTTTATATACCATGGAGAGGAAAAAAAACTAACACTAACAATAATTAATTCTGACAGCTTTTCCTCAGAATCATCTTGTTAATAGATATCAGATTGAGTTATTAAACCAATATTACAGGATTGGTTTTCAAAGATCATCACAAGTTCGCCCAAGCATTTTAGAATCTCTAAACAGATGGTGTTATTGGAGTTAAGAAATGTGTTTGCATTGGACAAGCAATCAAGCATATTTTTCTTCCTCCAGCTGAGAATGGGTGAATCAAGAACAAAGGAGAGTCTGTGAACTCAACCTTCGAAATTGAATTTAGTTGCAAAACCATAAAACCATTTATATCCCAGAAAAATCTCTAGCAACACCCTGTACTCAATTGTTATTCTCTTTCAAAAATGAGCTTCCGTGCAGCCATCATTCACCATTTAAATAAATCTCCCAAGCATGACAACACATTAACAATTCAAGGTCCCTTTGGAAACTACATGTGCATCACAGAATTCCTCCTATGGCTAAAGAGCTAGGTAGAGAAAATCAGAAAAGGACCTTAATTTTGTATAGCCATAACATTCATAGCCTTGTACTCTTTCTTAACTCATCTGAGAATAAAAGTTCAACTCAAATGCTTGTCTTTTAGCTATAATGCTACTAAAGTTAGATTTATCTCTTACAAAAGCTTACCAAGCACCTTGAATATCATTATCAATATCTTAAACTAGTGATTGACACTGCCATAAGTAAAAACCATTTTTGCGAAGTGCCAATTTAACTACTATTAGTAATAAAATCATCTCTTTCACTTTCAAATACTAAAAATCTAACTACACATTAAAATACAAAACTTTGATATCAATTATGCAATAAGGATTGTATGCTGAAGGTGCAACGGGATTGGTCACAGAGCTTAGCAATGCCAACAGAAAACCACCTAGGAAATCAGAAAACAAGGCGAATCCTCAAGAAATAAAGTGAAAGCTTTATGCATCCAAAGCAACAAGAGGTTAGGGCTTTTTTTGACTCCATAATTGGCTTTGCTACTATCAAAATTGCTCAAGAAAACTCTTCGGCCACTCAAATTCAAGAAACTTGTGCAATTCATGATCGAAAGTCTGGGAATGGCATGCAAGAGCAACTAAGAAGAATAAATTTCTACTCCAATTTCCACATATAGCCTCTTTGGAGGAGGCGACGGCGTTGAAAATCATTCAATCAGATGATTGGGTAACAAAGGTTCATCCGTGGAAATCCAATCCCCAGCAACTAGAGAGTTTGGATTTTGATTCAAACTAAAGACCTTCATATATGAAATAAACCAATCCTTTCTAAAATCATGATAAGATAGGCGACACTGCTCAGGGTAGATAGAACATTGGAAATGATTAAAAATATTAAAGAATTCAGAGCTCTAATTTTCATTAAAAGTATTTAAAATATCCCAAAAGAGATCTAGTGGACTATTAGTGACATCAAGGCACGGAAAAACTTGAAATTTTGGAGGAATTCAGTAAAGATACAATGGTGGAGGCAAACTCCAAGGACACTAATTGGTTTTACCTGGTTTAACGTTAGAAACCAGCTATATTGGTATGCAAACTGATTTGAGTATGAGAGGTTGATGAAGAAGAATGAGAAAATTAAGAAGAAAAATAAACACCATTTCCCCCTATTTACTAGAATAATGCTGATTCTATCCGACGGGTGGGACTAAATTAGTCATAACTATGCAAAAATGCCACTGAAGAGGAATCCCTTATTGAGTAAAGAAAGATATGTGGAAAAATAATGACAACTGAAAATATGCTACAAGGTCTAGATTTTTTACTGAATGTGTATTCCGTTGCTGACGAGATCATTGAAAGAAATAAATGGCGACGACATAATTACTAGATGGAGCAAATAATATGGAGTAGAAATTACAACTCTCCCTCAGGACCATCCAGCCTTGTTTGGACTAAAAATCACTCTTGTAATAGAATCTCCTTCGAACGATGTTGTATTAGGAGCTAATGTTGAACTAAAAATAATCCAAGCCTAACTCTCTGAAAGCTCATCAAAGGCTTCGGCACTAGTATCGTGCAGAAGCTCTAAAACTATAAGACACACCAATAAGGTACTTGAGGAGACAAGTACATATAAATATTTTTTATCTACACATATCTTTTAGATAAATAGACTCATGCATGTTTTCTTCTTGGTCCTTAGAAAAACCAACACAGGTAGATTCAATCTATGGAATTAAGCTAGATATGATTAAACCTAAAATCTTAACAATATACGAAGCTCTACTAAAGTTAGAAAAATAGAGATCAGAAAAAGAATTCTCGAATGCTGCACTATTTAAAAAATAATTATTCTTTCATAAAATATTAGAGGGATGGTGACTCTTTAGAAGAAAAAATTGGTGAAAAACATTATCAACGATACTTAGGTTGATATAATAGGGATTTGACAAATAAAATTAGGGGAAATCAGTAAAGAAATTATAAAATTTTTAGGAGATAAAAGAATTGGTAGTTGAATTAAACTATCATTCCAATTTATTTATGGAGGAATATTGTTGGCCTGGAATGAACGTTTATTTTCCATACATGATCAGTACATTGGGAACTTCTTAATATTGGCGATTCTCATACAAGTGGACACTCAAGAGAAATGAATCTATACTATAGTTTATGCTCCCCTTGTTAGAAAGAAAAAAGCTTATTTCTGAAATGAAATATATACTTGTTGAATTGTATCCTAGAGACCTTTAACAAAGTTTTGGCAAAAAGACTCAAAAAGAAAATCTCTAATCTAATTAGTTCTAGCTAATCTATTTTTATACCAAATAGATATATACTGAAAAGCATTATAACAATTGAGAAAATAATGATCATATGTAAAAAAAAAATAAAGAGGTATGCTGAAATTAGATTTTAAAAAAGAAAATAATAATGTTGACTAGGACTTCTCACTTAACCTAATGAAAAAAGAGATTTTGGAAAAAGATGAATACACTGAATCAGAAACATGTTAAAAACTAGTAAAGTATCTATGATACTTAATATTAATCCTCGTAATTGCATACTTAGAGTAAAAGGGATTAAACAAGATGATCCACTCCGTCCCCACCTATTCATTCTTGTGACTAATTGTTTGCATAGAAAGATATAGCTTGCTCAGAATGCTGAAATGGTTAAAAGATTAGATGGAGTTTTGAACCCCTACTATGCTGATGATATGTTATTATTTAGTGAAGTAGTCTCCAAACAGTTTTTACACATGAAAGTAATACTATATCTATTCGAGGGCTTTTTAATAATGAAGATCAATTTTCATAAAGACTCAATCATTAGCTTTGGTCCAACTGAATTAGAAACTACGAAAAAACTAACTGAAATTATGAGTTACAATGTGCAAAGTCTACTATTAACTATCTAAACTTACAAATCAAGGACAAAAATCATGTCAAAGCTGAATAGCTACTCTGATTAATAAGATGGAAAAGAAATTGAAAACTTCAAAAGATAAAGAGTCTTTCTATCAGAGAGAGTAATTATACTGAATTCAATTTTATTAATTATCCCAATTTATTGGATGATCTTTTAGCACCCCCCAAAATGAGTTATTTCAAAAATCGATCAAACAAGAGCCAAAATTTCTATGGAATGCTTTTGAAGACCAACATAAATAGCATTTGGTTAGCTGAGACTTAATATGACATCGTAATTTTCAACCAACCTTTGCTATTAAAGTGGTAGTGAAAATTATTTAATGACCAAAATTATCCATACAAACAAATTGTGATGAAAAATTACTATAGATGTGAATTGCCAATATTCCAGAACTAACCTAATCTCAGCTTCTGTTCTAGTTTTTGGAAGGGTATTTTAAAAGTCAAACAGGAGTTTATGACAATTACTAACTTTGATGTTGGAGATAACCAGCTTACTAATTTCTGGAAAAACAAGTGGGTTGAGAGATATAGTGTAGAAATGTTTTATCTGGTCCAATAAATAAAAGGAACCAGACTTCACCAAACTAAACAAATTTTTTGGGAAGCAAAGTTCCCCTTATTTATACCTAAATCCCTCTCCTAAACAACTTTTGATCATGTTTCTACCATGCGTTCTTTTAAGGACAAAAAAAAAAAGAGAAAGGGGAAATTTTTTTTTGAAGTAATGTAATTAAAAGAGGAAGACTTTATAAACATGACAATGGCAAATGAAAAAAAAAACTCATGGAGATCAAATAGAATAAACAATATGATCACAAATAAGGAAGGGGTAAATAATCTAAAAAACTTTTAGACCTATATACTTGTTGAATTGTATCCTAGAGACCTTTAACAAAGTTTTGGCAAAAAGACTCAAAAAGAAAATCTCTAATCTAATTTGTTCTAGCTAATCTATTTTTATACCAAGTAGATATATACTGAAAAGCATTATAACAATTGAGAAAATAATGATCATATGTAAAAAAAAAATAAAGAGGTATGCTGAAATTAGATTTTAAAAAAGAAAATAATAATGTTGACAAGGACTTCTCACTTAACCTAATGAAGAAAAGAGATTTTGGAAAAAGATGAATACACTGAATCAGAAACATGTTAAAAACTAGTAAAGTATCTATGATACTTAATATTTATCCTCGTAATTGCATACTTAGAGTAAAAGGGATTAAACAAGATGATTCACTCCGTCCCCACCTATTCATTCTTGTGACTAATTGTTTGCAGAGAATGATATAGCTTGCTCAGAATGCTGAAATGGTTAAAAGATTAGATGGAGTTTTGAACCCCTACTATGCTGATGATATGTTATTATTTAGTGAAGTAGTCTCCAAACAATTTTTACACATGAAAGCAATACTATATCTATTCGAGGGCTTCTTAATAATGAAGATCAATTTTCATAAAGATTCAATCATTAGCTTTGGTCCAACTGAATTAGAAACTACGAAAAAACTAACTGAAATTATGAGTTACAATGTGCAAAGTCTACTATTAACTATCTAAACTTACAAATCAAGGACAAAAATCATGTCAAAGCTGAATAGCTACTCTGATTAATAAGATGAAAAAGAAATTGAAAACTTCAAAAGATAAGAGTCGTTCTATCAGAGAGAGTAATTATACTGAATTCAATTTTATTAATTATCCCAATTTATTGGATGATCTTTTAGCACCCCCCAAAATGAGTTATTTCAAAAATTGATCAAACAAGAGCCAAAATTTCTATGGAATGCTTTTGAAGACCAACATAAATAGCATTTGGTTAGCTGAGACTTAATATTGCATTGTAATTTTCAACCAACCTTTACTATTAAAGTGGTAGTGGAAATTATTTAATGACCAAAATTATCCATACAAACAAATTGTGATGAAAAATTACTATAGATGTGAATTGCCAATATTCCAGAACTAACCTAATCTCAGCTTCTGTTCTAGTTTTTGGAATGGTATTTTAAAAGTCAAATAGGAGTTTATGACAATTACTAACTTTGATGTTGGAGATAACCAGCTTACTAATTTCTGGAAAAACAAGTGGGTAGAGAGATATAGTGTAGAAATGTTTTATCTTAAAACATTCAAATTTGCAAGAAACAGTGGACTTATAATTAAAGAATATACTTCACAAGGACCACAACTAAGGAGATAAACTCTTTTAGACATTAGTCATGTAGAGACAATGACCAAGGACAGGATACACACTCCCTTACAGTAGGTTACAGATAAATTGATTTGGAAATGAGACAGATCCTTTTCGGTGAGCTCAAGTTACAAATTTTTAATCGAATGAGGTGTCAAAACCTTATTCCCTAGCAATATTTAGCATTTTCCTTGCTATTTGAAAGCCAAAGTGTTCAATTGGCTGGTTTTTCATAGTAAAATTCAGATCATAGAGAACCTAGAGAAGAGAGAATGAAAGGAAGAAAAGCACCCGTGCATGTTCTGTCAGGACAAAGTTGAAACTACAAGCCATATATTTATTGAATGTCTTATCATCAGAAAAGTTTGGCAACATTTTATTACCAAGCTGCGAATTCTCCACATCCCTAATTCAAACGTAGATCTCTGGTCAAACTGAAAACAAAATTTTCAACAAATAGATTTAAAAAATTGGGTCCAACTTCCTATTGCTTTCTTATGGATGATACGGCTAGAGAGACAAAAAAATATTCTAAAACAAATCCAAAAGCATAGAGTGTATCATCCAAATAATTAACTCACTATTGCATTCATGGTTCCATGCTTTTTTTTAAAACAGAGAAATAATTTAGGATTGCTATATGCTGTCATGTAAAAACTAATGATTTCTCTGTATTACTGTAGGTCCGGAGCCCAAAAAGACTAGGTTAGATGTTGAAAATCACAACAAGACTGGGCACTACTGCTTCAAAAGAGGGCTGAGCTGAATCTCTTATTCTATGTACTGGTTTTTTTCGTTTGTGTTTTGGCGAAATATAAAATGCTGATATCTATGTTTTTTTTTAAATGATGCAAACACTTCATATCATTTTATTCCTTGCTCTTAACTAGGTTATAAAGGTAAATCCAGTTGCTAAAAAAAAAAATTCAATAACCATTCCAATTCTAGTCTACCCCCAATTGTTCCTCAGCGCACAGTTTCTTTACTAAAAAAATCTAAATTTCCAGCAATATAGAAGAAGAACGCATCGCAGGAGCATCAAAACAATAGGCAAAATTTGCTGATGCTACATAATACCAAGAAAAACAACCAAAATTAGATAAAAAGAAACATGTACCTAGGCTTTCTTCTTTTCTTCTTCTCCGCTTCCTTTCGACTGGATTTGAATTCAGAAGCTAGAGATCTGATCGGTCGCCGGACCTTGACTCCGTAGCTAGGATTTTGGGCGTGAGATTTTTTTTTCATTCTTTCAGAAAAAAAAAAAAAAAAAGCTCCTTTCTTCCTTTCCCGGTTCACTGGAAGGACTTGAAGAAGAACGGGGACGGAGGAATCGCATCTATAAGCAAGCAAAGGTGGAGACCAAAAGTTTTCGGAACCGTACCAGTGTAGATCGATAATTTAGATTTTCGGTTCTGGTTATGTACTCAATTGGTATAGATACGGATTTGTAAAAAAAAAATTCGAAAGAAACAGAGAGAAGTATAAGACAAAAAGGAGGGAGAGAGCGCGAGAGATCGAGGGAGCTCACATGGAACAGAAAGTACCGGAGACTGCGTCCGGCAAAGGGACAGCCGGCTGGCGGAGGACGCAGATCTGAAAAGTCCGGGGAGTGAGAGCCAGAGAGAGGGAGACAGGAAAAGGCGACTGGCGGAATATGATTTTATGCCTTTTCGCCGGGCGATATCGATCAGAGATCGAGAAAGAACGGGGGAAAAGTAGAAATTGGAAGTATTTAGGCTCCGTTTGGTTGTATTCTGATTTTAGGGCTCACGAAATTAAAACGGATTGATTGATTCCAAAAAATTTAAAAAATTTAAAAAATTTAAAAAATTTAAAAAATTTATTGTAGAAAATTAGGAATTGGTTAATTCATAAATTTTAAAATTTCGTTGTTTAGTTGACAGAAGAAATTAATCAATTTTATTAAATTATTAAATTCTTGAGAATTAGTATATTACACAAAACAATAATTTATATATAAATTAATATAGAAATATAATAAACTTAATATAAAATTTTATAATTATAGAAATATATGTTAACTAATTATTATTATTTAATATAATAAATATTATTTTCATGTTAAAATATTTTTTTTTAAAATAATTTCTTTTTTATCATATTTTATTTGTAAATAATTAAAAAAGTATAATAATGTTATTATTAAATCTATAAAAATAATAAATATTAAACCTAGTTTAGTTGCATCTGAAGCTCAGAAAAATTTCAAGCATAAATCAAACTACAATAGCTATAATTTTCTAGGTGATCCCATGTTGCGGAAAATATCGATGTCCACCACAATTCACAATATAGAGGAAGAACAGAAAAGAGGAAAAGATAGCACACAAGAGATATATGTGGAAAGACGATCCAGAGAATATTGTATTGATGAGGAAGAGAAAAGAGAATATTATAACGACGGAGACGAAACTCCAATATCACCAACTCTCACTCTCTATTTTCTATATCTTGAGACCCTTACATCAATGGTGTATTTATAGATTTGGCTT
>RXID01021907.1:219486-256957 GCA_005019695.1 Trichopus zeylanicus subsp. travancoricus
AATATTGATCAAGTCCAAACAGAGGTTGAACTTATCAATCAGAATCACCTTCGTCAACATATCTGCAGGATTTCTTGAAGTATGAATTTTTTGTAAAGAAATCTCGCCGTCTTCAATAATATCCCGAATAAAATGAAATCGGACATCTATATGCTTTGATCTGGCATGATACATTTGGTTCTTCGCAAGGTGTATGGCGCTCTGACTGTCGCAAAAAAATAGGAAGAACATGTTGAGAAAAACCAATTTCACTTGCCAAACCTTTTAGCCATAGGGCTTCTTTGACGGCTTCTGTAGCTACCATATACTCAGATTCTGTTGTAGATAATGCTACAGTTGACTGTAAGGTACACCTCCAACTAATAGGTCCTCCACAAAGAGTAAAAAGATAACCAGTGAGGGATCGGCGTCGATCAAGGTCTCCAGCATAGTCTGAATCGACATAGCCAATAATTTTGGCCTCTTACACTGTGTTCCTGTCGAAACATAAACCGATGTTAAGAGTACCTTTAATATATCTTAATAGCCATTTCATGGCCTGCCAATGCTCTTTTCCTGGATTTGCCATGTAACGACTAACAACGCTGACTGCTTGTGCAATATCAGGTCTTGTGCATCCCATAGCATACATTAGACTTCCAACAGCACTTGAAAATGGGATGTTCTCCATGTATGCATGCTCTTCATCTGTAGAAGGACATTGTTGAGCTGAAAGCTTGAAGTGAGATGCCAAAGGAGTACTGACAGATTTTGAATTCTGCATGTGAAAACGAGAAATAATCTTCTCGAGATATTTGCTCTGTTTAAGCCATAATTTTCCATGCTTTTGATCTCGATCAATCTCCATACCGAGAATCTTCCTTGCAACACCTAAATCTTTCATCTCAATTCCTTTTTCATTTTAAACTTTAAATCATTCAGTAGAGATATGTCTTGAGTAGCGATAAGCATATCATCAATATAAAGAAGCAATATAATAAATGAGTTATTGGCATGCATCTGAAAATAAATACAACAATCATGTTTGCAGTGGATGAAATCTTGACCCAGCATAAAACTGTCAAACCTTTTATACCATTTCCTTGGAGACTGTTTCAAACCATAAAGTGATTTGTTCAACTTGCAAACAAAATTTTCTTTGCCTTCTTGGATGAACCCTTCAGGCTGTTGCATAAAAATTTATTCTTCTAATTTTTCATGCAGAAAGGTAGTTTTGACATCAAGCTGCTCTAACTCAAGATTATGAAAAAGCAACTAAAGCAAGTAAAAAACGAATAGATGTGTGTTTAACCACAGGAGAGAAAATTTCATTAAAGTCAATCCCCTCCTTTTGTGAATACCCTTTTGCAACTAAACGGGCCTTGAATTTAACACCATCTATCTCAGAGAAATCCTCTTTCTTTCGAAATACCCACTTGCAACCAATTGCTCTTTTACCTTTTGGTAATTTCATCAGATCCCAAGTATGGTTCTTTTGAAGAGAGTCCATCTCTTCATTCATAGCAGCTTGCCACTGAGAAGAATTCTTATCCTGTACTGCTTCTTTATAAGAAGAAGGATCACCATTGTCAGTAACTAAAGCAAAAGCTACCATATCTTCAAAACCATACCTTTCAGGTGGCTTTATTTTTCTTTGAGATCTTCGAAGTGGAGTCTTTTCAGAAATTTGATTCTTAAGATTTTCTTGAGAGTTGGGCATACCCTGAATATCTTCTTCTGAAGGAATTACATGCTCCACCTCCACTTGCATTATATCATTGGGATCTTTCTTGAGAGATTTTAGCATACCACTTTCATCAAATACTATGTCTCTCTCAATAATTACATTTGAAATAGTAGGATCCCATAAACGATAGCCTTTGACGCCTTTGGCATAACCCAGGAAAATACACTTTTTGGAACGTGCATCTAACTTATCCTTGACAACATGCACATAAGCAGAGCAACCAAAAATCTTTAAAGAATAATAATTTGCAGGTTGACCAGTCCATACCTCTTCAGGAGTCTTGCAATTAATGGCTGTTTGAGGAGAGCGATTCACAATGAAGCATGCTGTATTGACTGCTTCTGCTCAAAAATCTTTATCAAGATTAGTTGTACTGAGCATACTACGTGCTTTCTCCAACAAGGTTCTGTTCATCCTTTCAGCCACACCGTTTTGTTGAGGTTTTCCTGGGATGGTAAAGTGACGCTTGATGCCTTCATCTTCACAGAATTTGAGAAACTCTGTTGATTTGTACTCTCCGCCATTATCACTTCTGAGATATTTGATTTTTCTGCCAGTCCTTTTTTCAACTGAAGTTTTCCACCGTTTGAAAACAGAAAACACCTCGGCTTTGTGATGCAAAAAATAAATCCACACTTTTCTGGAAAAATCATCAATAAAACTGACAAAATAACGAGCACCAGATTTTGATGGAATAGGAGAGCACCACACATCAGAATGAATATAATCAATTAAGCCTTTAGTGCAATGAATACCAGTGTTAAACTTTACCTTGGACTGTTTACCATAGAGACAATGCTCGCAGAAATCCAATTTGCATGAGTTGAGACCTTTCAGTAATTTTCTTTTGTTGAGCTCATTTAAACCTTGCTCACTCATATGACCGAGACGCATATGCCATAATTGAGTCATATCAGAAGAAGAAGAAGACTGAGAAATTGCTGCTCCACCTGCAACGGTTTTTCCTACTAACTCATATAAATTTCCATGCTTTAGGCCCTTCATTACTATCAATGAGCCTTTAGCAACCTTAAGAACTCCACCTTCAGCAGAATACTTATAACCAGCAGAATCCATAGCACCCAAAGAGATCAAATTCTTTTTCAAATCAGGAACATGTCTGACATCAGTAAGAGTTCTAATAATATTATCAAACATCTTAATTTTGATTGTTCCAATTCCAACAGTTTTGCATGGATTATTATTACCCATCAAAACTAAACCACCATCATAAGGCGTGTAGTTTTCAAACCAATCCTTATTAGGACACATGTGATAAGAACAACCAGAATCAAGAATCCAAATATCATGGTAACGATCAACATTAGAACTAATAGAGAGAACGTTACCCAAATTATCATCAGAACTCTCTTCAACAACTGAAACTTGTTCTTTGGCTTGCTCTTTAGATTGAGATTCTCTTTCTTTCTTTGCTTTGAGCTTCCAACAATCTCTAATTGCATGTCCCATCTTCTTACAATATCTGCAGTTTATTTCTTTGGATTTGGATCTAGAACGACCTGTTCTTGATCTTTCTTTGGTACGACCTCTGACAATTAATGCTTCTGAGTGTGACACATCCCCTCCAATCTTTTTCAAATATTCATTAGATAGAAGGGCAGCAGAAATATCGTCAAATTTCAAATCCTTTCCATACATGAGAGTAGTTTTAAGATTCTCAAGAGAAGGAGGTAAGGACGATAATAAAATAATTGCCTTGTCTTCATCTTCAATTTTAACATCAATGCTTAACAATTGAGAGACAAGTTTATTGAAAGCATTAAGATGATCAATTATATTCGTACCTTCTGTCATTCGAAAATTGAAAAGCTTCTGCTTTAAATAAACTCGATTTGAGATAGACTTACTCATATACTGTTTTTTCAGCTTTTTCCATAACTCTGAAGGTGATGTTTCATCAAGAAACGGATAGAGTACCTCATCGGTAAGACTGAGGATGATTGTGCTATGTGCGCTGGCCTTTTGGTTTTCCCAAACACTTTCGGTGACATCTTCAGGCTTGACGTCCTCCAATGTGTGTCTCAACCCTTGTTGAGTAAGAATTGCACGAACTCTTGCTTGCCAAATAGGAAATCCTTGCTTTCCATTGAATTTCTCTATATCGAACTTCGTAGTAGACATATTGAACCAAGCTCTGATGCCACTTGTTGAGGAAAATATCGATGTCCACCACAATTCACAATATAGAGGAAGAACAGAAAAGAGGAAAAGATAGCACACAAGAGATATATGTGGGAAGACGATCCAGAGAATATTGTATTGATGAGGAAGAGAAAAGAGAAGATTACAACGACGGAGACGAAACTCCAATATCACCAACTCTCACTCTCTATTTTCTATATCTTGAGACCCTTACATCAATGGTGTATTTATAGATGTGGCCTAATGATGTTTGAGTCAAAATAGAAAACTGACTCAAATAAGACTTCTACTAATTTAAGACTTCTAGAAGATAAATCTAGATAAGGATTAGGCCCATTAATATAATTAAGACTATCCGGAAAATCCGGATTCGAGACACCATAAAACCAACAATCCCAATGGACAAATCCAAAATTCTTGGAAATTACGGATTATTTAGCATTAGCATGATTCACACACTAACCAAGCATTTGGTTTAATTTTGAATTAGAAAATTCTCGATTTTGATATATAGCATAAGGAAAACACAATGCAGCCAAACATGAACCCAATGTACAAACTTCACCAGAACATGTTTGAAAAAATTGAAGCCAAAAATATTCTTCAGAATGGCACAAGGTCTGATGGAATTTCACTCGTATAGTTGGACATGCAAAGAGATAGAATCGCAAAATTAAACCAAATTGCTTCCAATTCCAATTGCCATTTTGGATAGGAAACAAAGAAGTCTAACACAAAAATAGAATGACAAAATAGAACCTATCTGCTTACAATTTCGAGTGCCGGATGATAATTCAATTTCCCACACTACAATATATGAACAAATAATTTCAATCATGTTAAATAGGGAAAAGTATCAGGATTCCCATGCAATGTGAACAACCTATCATCAAATTGCACTTCTTTGGTCAAGAAGTCAGCTCCAATGGTAGCTTTGTACTGGTTGCTGAACTTCTTATTCACATACCTAAATCCCATCATTCCGAAAATTAGCATCAAAATCCAAAAAAAAAAAAATCCGGATCCACAAGAAGGATTCGAATTTATTGGTTCATAAGAGACGTCTTCCCAACCCTATCAAACACCCAAAAAAATCCAGCAATTAGAAACCAAATTTCAAAAAAGAAAAACTAGAATACAGGAATGGGGAAATCTAAAGCATTGTACCCGCTGTCCTCGAGGATGATGACCTTGAGAAGCATCCGCCTGCGAGAAGCCATGGATTGGAACCCTAAAAAACTGAAAAATTAGGGGATCTGTAGACCTGGGAATTCCTTGAAGCCCTAGAAGAGATCCCGAAAGAGAAGAAGAAGGACCGGGCACACTGGAGTACAAAGGAGGACGACAGGGATGATGGGCGCAGTCGGAGCGGCGCAGTCTTCGTTGGGTGCACTGGAGCATGAAGGAGGACAATGAGGATGATGGCGCAGTCGGAGCGGCGCGGTCTTCACTAGACGCACTGGAGCACAAAGGAGGATGACAAGGACGATGGGCACAACACGGTCTTCACTCAGGAGTTGGAAAAGACGGAGATGATGGAAAAGCTGGGGAAAGCTACTGGAAAAGACTAGAAAAATAGGAAAAACAGAGGGAATTCGGTGGTGGGACTCCCTCTGGAATCGTTGTCTTTCGGTGCTTTGGCTAGGGAAAAAAATAGGGAATCGGGGGCAGCTGAGAATCAGCTGATTCCCTCGATTTTGGTTTTAGGAATCGAACCAAGTATAGGAATGGAGGGAATTGGCTCTCAATTCCCTCCATTCCTGAAATTGAACCAAACACACTCTTAAAGGAGAATTGCTTAGGAAGTCTGCAAATTTTGGGTCCAAAATCTTTTATTTGCTAAACGGGGTATCAAAACTTGTAATTGCAAAATTAGAATTTAAAGGGACAGCTATGTTAATATTTAGGGGGAAAATTTTTTTAGCCCTCATAATTTGATTGTTTCAGAATTAGCTTTTAGTAAAATTTGTAGTTCCTTTTTTGTGCTTACGTGTTTTGAATTTGTCCCTAGATACGCCAGGGATGCAACTTTTCTGAAATTTCCTTGTTTACTTTCATGTGCATTGGGAGTGTTTTGTTTTGATTTTAAATTGCTTCTCTGTGAATTATTTGTGTTTTTATTATCCATGATTGTTAATTTCAACATAAAAGTGGCTAGTTAAAATATCAGCGAAAGTTGTTTTTTGTTTTTATATATTATGTTGATCGTTTATAATATGTCATCTAAGTCAAAAAAATTAATACAAATAATACAAATAAATGAAGGATTAATGAGGTGTTTGGTCAAGTATGAGATTTCAATTTAAAATAAAGACCAATTGTTACAATCACGAACTCCAACTCATTAACAGCACTATAAGAGCAAAAAAGGAATAAAAAATACTTGTTTAATTTTCTTCGGTTGAAAAAGGAACAGTATCATCTTTTAATATAAAAGTAATTAATGGACAAGTAACTAACTGCAAGAAAAAGGATACTCATGCTAAACCTATAATCCAATGGTTGCATGAAATTCAAAAGCACAAAAAACAACAAAAGCAAAAACAAAAAAAATAAAACTAAACAACATAAATAATACAAATAAATAAATAAATAAATAAATAAAACTTATGTTTAGCTTATGACGAAAGGTCAAGTGATATTAAAATTAACTAATTAAGTATGTGTCCCACACTTCTCGAGGCAAAGCATAAAACCATAAAAAAATAAAAAAAAATCTACTAAAAGAAATAAAAAAAATAAGAAAAGAGAAAATTAAAAAAAAAATTGTTAGCATTTAACTGAATTACTTCCTGTCTTAGAGATAGGATCTCTGAAAATAGAAGAATAATATTTAACAATAATAATGGTCAATGATAAATATGGTCCAGGTCCCTACACTTCTCGCACCTACCAATGCTCTATATTAACTTCAGAAATGCAAATCTAAAACTGTAGTGACCAATCTATAAATAACTAGCACCCGCACCCTATTGGGAAAGTTACTTCAAAGATAAAAGTGTAATAATCAAATAATAACTTTTTAAGAACCTCCTTCTAGATACAAAAGATCATTCCCAAATAAAAAATAAAAAATAAAATTCCAAATAGATAAATCTCATATGAAAAATTAAACCAAGAGAGGAGAAGTTAAAAAGTAAAAAAAATTAGTGTTTACAAATCCACAACCTTTGAATTCTCAAAAGAGAAATGAGATTGTTAAGTTAAAAAAAGTGGAGAAAATTTGATCGCATGCTGAAATTAGGACTAACCTAGCCCCATCTCCATATAATATCGACCCAAAAAAAATCACCCAAAAATTAAGTACTGGATAACATCCGTAGATGTATAAACCTTGAAAATTGAGATTGAGAGACATCTGAGGAACAAAGCCAAAGTTTAAAAAAATAACTAACTAATAGAAATATGGTGAAAGTAGAGAAGTCGATAGAAAAATAAGTTCCTAAAAAAATATTATACTAGAAAAATGGCCAAAAGAGGAGCTTAATTAGTGATCAACCACATACTGAGATAAAATCATTCTTAAACTTTGACAAACCGAATCAAGTACAAAGTCTTAATCTTGAAAATAAAAAGATATATCACCTATCTATTAAAACATTTCAAAAAAAATATTTAGAAATTTTTCAAAAGAAATAAAGTAATTATGAAAAATAAAATAAAAAACTAAGTTAATAAAAATAAGTACAAACATATATACTCTATGATTAGCTTCTTCCAACATCATAGATTACTCTTAAAAAAATCACTTCATATATTGCTTCTCTTGGAACTCATAAAGAAAACTAAAAAAATGAACCATTAGTTTGAATTATTACAATTCATTAAGTATCAGTCTAGATTTATGGTCATTGATTTCAACTAACTAGTTCAAATTATCCTACTCCAATGTGCCATTATGGCACTCTAGAAGATGAGCCTCATAAAAGTACAATTTTATTCTCAAATATCTTTTCTACACCTTTTACATGACAAGAGATGCTAGATCATGGTACAAAAAAAAAGGGTGAAGCTTTAGGGTTGCCCTTAGGATAACTCTTCAAAGAGCCAAAGTCACGTCACTTTGACTCATAGGTCAAATAAAGTAACCACTATATAAAAGGATAAAGGTTAAGGGCGGATCTTTCCCTTTGGCCCCTAATTAAAATCACTCCAATATAAATTGGGATCTCTTCTCGCAATTGTGGTGAAGTGGCAATCCACCCTATTGTGATTATAAGACTCTAACCTACTAAAAATGAAAAGGTGAAACTCCTTTCAATAGGAATTGGGTGTTCCCCTCAAAGATAAGTACTATACTCCTTTATTATTACATGCAAAAATGAAAATGGTATGCAATATTCTTTTTCCAAAAGCACATGACTGTCATAACGGGCATATTGTCTGAGCATCCACCGTGAATACCTAATCAAACTTTAAATCTATTCTCTCATAAAAGAAAATCAAAAAAGTAAAGTCAAATATGAAATCCCAAATACACAACCAAAGAGAGAGGGGGGATTAGGTTAGACAAGAATTCTCAACTTTTTTAATAAATTAGGAGCCAATTCAATCCTCAAAATCATAATCAATATAGTTGCAATAATAAATGCGATAAGAAAATAATGTACTAAGATTTACGTGGTTCGATGACCAGTTGTACTTACTTTATGATCCTTACCTCACTCTTGAGGATTTAGACTTTTTACTAGAGTTATTGCTTTTTGAGGTGAAGCCAAGCCTTTACATTAATTCACAACCCATGAATGTCACTTTCTCCATGTGAAGCCATGCTTGTATAATTTTTTCTCCAATCGATGAGATTCAGTCTAACTCCTATACCAGAGCCTTGTCTCTCACACACTCCTAACACCCTAGGAATGTTTAAAAGCAAATAAGATAAAAATAAAGTACAATTATGCCTCTCTACAAAGTTTCTCAAGTTTAAGCTCAAGAGAAATGAAGATTTGATTTCAAATTGGAATCTTAGAGCATTCTAGGGCTAGAAGACTTAGAGGAATTTGATCTCTTCTCAAGAATGAATTAGAAGTTGTAAAAATTATTTAGAGAAGCCCATTCTAACTTATTTATAGTCCATGAGTTGCAATTAGCCATTGAGAGAGAAATTTCATAATTAGCTTCACTCCAAAGGTCATAATATTAACAGTTGGTCACACAGAAAACCTAAACTAGTTGATCACGTAGACAATTGGTCAATTGATTCTAGTCTACCAAAACTTATAGAATAGTTTTGCTGGTCGTCTGGCTTGTCAATTAGTTATCTAGTTCTTGTGTATCAGAATTGGCAGAAAGTTTCTATCAATCATCTAATTTGCTTAGGATTAGAAGTTCGAATCTTTTGTCTATTCTATTAAACCAAACAAATGCCTGATTCTATTAGAACAACTCTATTAAGAGCTTCTTGCAAAATCTAACATGAAAAATGCTCTAAATAAATAATCTCAAAAATAAATCTTCAACTCGACTAAAATAAAAGAAAGTCTAAACCTAGTTGATATCAGGTTATTGAGTTGCTTAGACTTTCAATCCACTTTCAAGCCATTCTTTAATCTCTTCAAGTTGCACTTGTCGATCTACCATCATACTTTATCTTTAAGACTATATTTAAGTCTATTTACATTTGAGGCTTTTGAACAGATCTAATCTTCACTTCGAGCTCAATTTGGCTACTATCTACATATACTCAAAATATAATCAAATATAAAGTTTATTTATTATCAAAGCTACAAAGAGAAGCAATCTACCTCTTTTTGATGGTGACAAACTCTCACAAGAATAAAATGAATAATTTAGTTGATAAAAATTTTGTAATTTAATACATGTGTCAACTAGAGCAATGTGTAATAGCACTGTTAATATGAATTATTAACATCAAGAAAGTAACACTCCCTTTTATTTGTTTATCATCAAAACTACAAAGGGTAACAATATCCCAATTTTTGATAATGACAAACCCTCACAAAATAAAATAAATAATCTAGTTAATAAAAATTTTTGCAATTTAATACATGTATCAAATAGTGCAATATGTAATAGCACTCTCAGTATGAATACATGGTCATCTCCATATATGGGCTAAACCCATTGTATTTTTATATCAGTATTGGGATGAGTATTTTTTGGATAAGAAACACCCATGTCCTTGAGCTAAGTTGACCTCAGTGATATTACCTTGGATAATGGCTCCAATGCCCACATGTCAATTATCTTATTTAGTGGTTCATCCTACAAATTGAGTTCCAATTTGCTCTTGATTCGGCTATTTTTAACTCGGTGTATTATCAGTATCCCCCAACTCCAGTTCTCAATTTCCAGAGTCAAGGGTGGAGTTACTTTTGTAGCTCTTCACTCACTGAATTGCATTAACTCAGAATGAGTTCTTGGGCTCATCATTTTGAATCTTTGGGGTTCGAGCCACCATTTCATCAAATCCTGAGTGGCACTAGCCACCGTAACTTCTCAAGAAATAAGCTATCGATTCATGGTGTCATGCCTAGCATGAATTACCAATAGACATGGCTCTTCGGAATATGAGCCATTGTCTCATCGAATCATGCAAAATTATTAGGGTTCACCTCCTTCCAAGGTGATAGTCCTAACCCATCCCTTTAGATACCAAGATAGCCTCTAATATGGATAGGTGTATCTCATAATTAATACGATAATCTCAGGCTCTCACCTTTTTGACTTTCTCATTTTTGATCAAGCCACATGGTGATGATCTGATGGTTTGGAAAGGGCTACTTAAAGGATCCTTCATCCTTTTCCTCCAAAAAGGTGTTATCCATAAGTAATAAAACTACCACTTCAACCACCTCAATAGCTGTAACTCTGACTGCTGCCCCGATTACTACTCGGAAGCCAGTAGCGACCATCAGCAAGGTCCATGGTACTGGTGGATCAAGCTCTATGCCTATTGTTGCAACCTCCAAGGGGTTGGCTCCTCCAAAGCCAACTATCCCATCCTCTTCTATGGGCACCAGCTCAAGACCTCCTACTACCCTTATTTTAGTGGCTCCAAGTGCAACCGCTGGCTCATCTCCAAATGAGCGATATCTCTAACTCTTTCCAATCATAGTGGTGTCATTCATACGGATCTTCTATTTTGAGTTGAAATGCACTTCTATGTGGGCTTTCAGATGGGAGGATGAATTCTAGAATAGAGCATGATTCTGTGCTTTCATTAGGTGTCTTTCAAGTAAGAGTTTAGATTTTTGAGTCCACCCTTCGAGAGAAAGAGCTTGAGGACCTAGTTAGCGTGTTTGGCTTTTTAGATGGGAATGAGTTAAACATGTGGGGTATGAGGAGGGTAGCAAAAAATCGAGGGAGGAGTTCAGGTTTAAGTTTAGCATTTACTGGAAGATGTTTGAAAGTGACCTTACTACCCCATAGATGGCTTCACCTAAGATGTCCTAGGGGATTGGGACCTTGGCACTGCCCAAATTATGCCTAACACCATGAATTTTGTCACCACCTTTTGAACCTTAGCCTAATCCAAAAGCTTCATCCTAATAGTAGAAATATTTAGGGATGCTTTCAAGGGTTGTCGGGGTTTTCATACCGAGGATAAGGGGTATTTTTCTCCACAAAAATGTTGTAGGTTATTTGCCTCAAACCCTACCTTTATTCACTCTTGGAAAGACTACCCCATTAGAGTTTTTACAAGATCATATCAAGGTCTTTCTTGTGGGTGGGGTAATCCCTTTTTGCACTGCACCGACCCAAAGATATACCTCAAAATTCACTAATTTCTTATCTCCTAGGTAGATGAGGTCCAAAATATTTGAATTACCCCCCCATGGTCCAATGAGGCTTGTCTAGTAGAGCATTGTGTATCCATGGCTTAGAGAGCCAGTGTGCACTTGGACCTTTGTTCTATGAGTTTTTGATTATTTTTTCTCAGTTTAACTATGGGTTCTATCTTGTGTAAAATTGACTTAAATCTCATTCATGAATGAGTATCTGAGGTAACAAGCGGGAGCTCCCTAGGTGTCCACTATCCTAGTAGCTCGGAAGAGATCCTTTGAGGTGGAGGCCCCCATTCCTCCTCAAGAAACAACCCAAGGTCATGGAAAGATGAGGAGAGAGAGGAGGATAGAAGCCAAAGTGTAGATGGGGAGGTACTGAGGAAGAGGTAGGTGACACCTCATCCTTCTAACTCCCTCCTCTCAAGCTGAAGTTGTAGAAGAGGTTGCCAATTTTCGAGCTTTCACAACACAAAGACCACTGATCATGGGAAGAAGGTTCCTGGGGCTTCCACTCTCATGCCTCCCCCTTTCTTGTACAAAAGGGTGAGCTAAGTAGTCCTCTAGTTGTTGAGGCTCCTCAAGCGAGGAGATCGATGTTGAAGATACTTCCTCGGGGACTTTGGGGATAGTAGAAACCCTAACATAGATTGGCTCCTTGAAGATCAACTCTTCATGAAGGGAGCCAAGACTTATGCTGATGTAAGTGATATGAGCCTCCCTCCTTGACATTTTCCTCTCTCTCTCTCTCTCTCTATATATATATATATATATGACTTTTGGCTCAATTGTAGGTGATGTAGTTTTTTCGTTATGTAGGTTGGCGATCTTATGAAGCTCAAAAGCAAATAGCTATTGAGAAGAATAAGGCCGTCAAGACTGAGGAGGATCTAAACTTTCTCTGCTCTCAACTCAAGTCCCTCCAGCTTGATGTTGAGAAGATGAAGAAAGAGAGAGAGGAAGAGAAGAACATCCTACAAGATAAGCATGATTTGGCCTTGATAAGGCTAAAGGACTTGCAAGATTGGAAGAAGGCTGAGCTAGATCGGGCAAAGGATGAAGTGATTGCCATGTTTTGTTGGAGCTAGGAGTATTTGAAGACCTTGAAGTTATGCAGGATGCAAGCTATTCTCGATTTCAAGGCCAATGATTAATATCTCTAGTAATGGGGACTCCTCTCTACCAACTCCTTTGCTGAGGGCTACTTCTACTATAAGGGCATGGTAAGAAAGACTCATTGAGAACCTGATTTTGAACTCAACGATCTTTCAAGGGGGCACAAGAGCTGAGGAGTCTGGTGAAACTAATCCTCAAGTGCTTGCTGCTCTAGAGGAGTCCATCGAGGCTCAAGCATCCTCCAAATAAATTTTGCTCCTCTTTTTTTGTAATGAAAGATTTTGTAGCTTGGATGTAATATCCATTCCATAAATAAAGAAAGACTTTTTCTTACCTATAATTTGATTTTATGAGTTTTTGGCTTGTATTTCCTTCTCAATGTCTTAACTCGAGTTTACTCCTAGAGACGCTTGACCTATATTATATTTGTGAATTATGAATAGGATGCAGCTTACTTTTGAATTGTAGACAAATTAACTCCAATGGTTCAAGACTAGCACCAGTTCTACTCAAGTTTGGGGGAACTCATACTATGTAGATGATCACTATTAGGGGGCCAAGAAAGTTACTCTTAGCAACAAGTCCTAGCTTGCTACTACAGAGGCTAGCCTCAAAGATCTTTCAAGTTTAGATGGAGATGTTCCAACTTGATATGGCCAATGTTTGCTCTTCCACCAAGACTGAGTAGGAAGACAAGAAAATGGTTGTGAGAGAAAAAGAGTCCATTAGGCAAAATATGGCTTGGTGGGAGAATGCAAAACCCCAAGTCAAGGGCCTTATGCTTGGTATGGTGCCGAGGTCTTATCCTTGGTATGGAACCGAGGTCATATGGCTGGTGTCAAGGTCTTATACCTGGCACGGAACCAAGGTCTTATGCCTAGTATGGAACCCATTTCTTATACCTATGAAGGTTTCGAGGTCTTATGCTTTGCATTGTGCCAAGGTCTTATGACTAGTATGGTGTCGAGATCTTATGCCTGACTTAGTGTTGAGGTCTTACATTTGGTATAACATCAAGATCTTAAGGTAATCTTTCAAAATGGCACTCATCAAGCTTTTAAGGAGATAAAGGAGACATAATTTATTCTAAAGATAGAACCTTCTAAGGTTTTCTTTATGCAATGTTCTAGGGAGCATCTTACCATCTAGATGTTCAATCTTGAACATCCCTAGCCCTATAACTTGAGAAACCCTAAATAGGCCTAACTAATTTGGAGATAGTTTTCCTAAAACTCGATCAATGAATTTGGCTCGTCAAAATACCCAATCACCTTATTGTAGTTTTCAAATGTGAACTTGAGCATTATAGTACTGGGCCACTCTTCATTGGTATTCAGTAATCCTATGTGAGCCTTCTCCTGTACCTCCAAGATGAGATCTTTTTAAGCTTAGATACTCATCTTTTTCATCTCAAGATTGTCAGCCTCGATTTAAGGTGAAATAAGTTTAATTTCCACTAGAAACAACTACTTCAACCCTATAAGTGAGTCTAATTTCCCCTATTATCATCCGAGGTGTAGTTTAGTAAAACTATAGGACATGTAGTAATTCTTTGACCCAAGAACCCTTGGCCCTTTCAAGACATTTTCTTATGCTTAATAGTAGGGTTTGGTTTGTTATCTCAGTCAACCATTGGATTGTGGGTGTACTATCGAGGTGAATCTTTGCTTTATATAAAAGTTGTTGCAGTATTCCTTGAACCTTAAGCTGTTGAACTGCTTTCCATTATCTATCACTAGTATACATGGTAGCCTAAATCTGCAGATCATGCTTTGCCATAGGAACTCCTAGATCTTTTTTTGGGCGATCATAGCTTAGGATTTGGCTTCCATCCATTTAGCAAAGTAGTCGATAGTTACCACTAAAAACTTCCTCTATTCGATGTAAACAAAAATGGAACCAAGATATTCATTCCCTATTAATCAAAAGGACATATAGTTTGGATCTACTAAAGCTAAACTGCCAGGCTATGATAGATTAAGATGAGTCTCTAGCACTATTCGCATTTGAAAATGAATTCAGATATCCCAAAAATCATATTAAGCCAGTAATATCCTTGCTTGAGGAGCTTGTGTGTAAGAGCTTATACTTCGCCATGACTTCCATATATCTCTTTATGGACTTTCGGAAGGACATAGTCAGCTTCCTTGGACCTCATATAGTGGAGTAGTTGTGTGAATGACCTTTTGTACAAGACTCTGTCTATCAAGATGAAGTTTGAAGCTAGCTTCTTGATCCTTTGAGCTTCTTTAGGTCTTTGAGAAGTTGCCTCTCCTTGAGGTAGGAGATGATGGGATTTATCCAACTGGGCTCTATGTCCATTAAACTTACTTTGGTGACCTCTGAATAGCTTGGCTATGTTTAAGGCAATTTTTACTACAATTAAAATTAATTTAAATATGATCAAGAGTGAGACTTGTATGCTACTAAATTATGTCTTGAATGTGATTTTCGGTCAGACTTAAATCATGTTCGAGTCTGACCAAAAATTAATCTCAAATCATCGAAAATTTTGGATCTAACTCAGCCTAATCTAAATGGGTTCTAGGCAGAATTTTTGGATTAGAATTAGGCCTAAAATTCACCTAAAACATAGGACAAAATGACAAAATGCAAGAGTTTTATAAATAGACCCTTGGATTGAATAAATCCTTATAAATGGGTCGCTAGCCAAAATTTTCTTACAAATAGGTCCTTGGAATGAGAAATTTTACAGAAAAGTCCAATAAAATTCTAAAATTACAAACTAGTCTCACAAAATTTAGGATTTGCAAATAAGCCTTTTAAAGGGTCAATAATTATAAATCATGAAATATAGGATTTGTTAATAAACCTTCCAAATTTCTTTATTTAGAAATAAATTCCTCTAAAATTTAAAATTTATAAATAAGTCCCTCTAAAATTTTTTATTTATAAATAGTCCCTTAGAATTTTGACTTTTTGCAAATAGACCCCTCAGAATTTTTTATTTACAAATAAGTCTAAATTTTATTCAAAAAGGACCTTGGAAGTTTCAAAAGTTTATAAATAAGTCCTTTTTATATAAAAATTTCTTAAATATTATAAAATTATAATTTAGTCTAATTTTTTATAAAATTTGTAAATATCCTCTTTATAATTTTAATGTTCGGAATTAGTACAACTTTCGAGATATTATTATCTACAACAAACATATTTATACATATTTCTTCACAAACTCATCCAAACTCTAGATAAACTCTATCCATATACATCTACATCCATATCTATTATTCAAAATTCAAACGCAAATAATTGATTCCAGCCCAACTATATCTCTTCACGAGCCTATAAAAATTCGTAGAAACCTGTAAATCAAAGACGCGAAAGAGATTAGAGCGAGAGGACGAGGAGATTGTTAGAGAGAAAGAAAATCATATTAAGAGATTAAAAAAAGGATCGAGAAAGAAGAAGAAGAAAATGTAAGTCTTTATTTCTTTTTCTCTTGTCTTCTCCTTTTCTTCTTTTCTTCTCTTCCTATTTTCCTCCTCTCTTGTAGGGCCACCTTGCAGCCATTGCCTGCTGCCACCCCTTTTCTTCATGATGAGCTTCAGCTCCTCTTGCACTATGGCTAATGGTAGCCCAAACCCAAGATGCCAAAATTCCTATGACAAGGATGCTTCCAACCAACCATGAAGCTACTAGAACACATATGCCCGCGCCTCCAACCCTAGCCACTTCTGGCACTTGAACCGACAAGCCGATCTCAACACCCACACCAGTAGTCGTCCTCCACCCATCCAACAATCACACTGACCTCCATGCCTAGCCAATCCCTACACTGTTAGCCTCCATTGCTCCCCATCTCCACTGTGGCCATTCGGAACAAAAAAAAGTGGAGGGCTCTACCCTTTCCTTGCTGCTCACTGGCAATTGGGGGGGGGGGTGCTCGTGGCGCAGATTTGGTCAAAAAAAGGGCCAAGTCCACCTAAAGGAGATCGTGCCTGCTCAAGCCTAGTTTTGCTTGTGTGGGATGAAAAGGATGGCTAGATCCAGTCATGGCTGGCCAAATTTGGCAGGTAGAAGTGGAAGGCAGAGGGCTCTACCCTCCCCTTACTACTTGCTGGTAGATTGGAGCCTGATTATGCTTGTGAAGGGCACAAAAAGGGCAGAGATTGAAGGAGTTGTGTTGTTTTTAAAGAAAAAACATATTTAAATCAAAAAGCTCATGTTGTAGGAAAAAAGAGAAGGAGTTTGAGCTTGAGTTGGAAGAAGAAAAAAATATCAAAAATTGTTATAAAAATGGAAAATAAAAAATCGGAAAAAATTTTCAACATCGTGACTGCTCACAATCTTTGGCATGGCAATGACAACACCGCGACCACCTGCGGCCCTCAGCAATAAAGATGGTAAACTCATGACCTTTCTGCAATTACCCGTGGCCCCTCAAAGATGTGATGAAGATGGGGATGAAGATGATGGACCCATGACCTTGCTGTGGTCACCCGAAGCCCCTCGAAGATAACAGATCCCCATTGCATCCAAGCTAGCCTTCGAACTTGCATTCTATCCAGCCTTCAAGCTCACACGAAGAGAGCCTTCAGGCTCGCACTCAGTAGCTTTCAGGCTTGCACCAAGCTAGTTTCGGGCTCACAACTGGCTAGTCTTCGGGCTCACATCCAAGCCAACCTTAGGGCTTGCATCTCAGCTAGCTTTTGAGCTCGCACTCAGCTAACCTTCGGGCTTACACTCAGCTAGCCTCTGACCTCACACTCAGCAAGCCTTCTAGCTCATACTCAGCCAGCCTTCAGGCTCACATCTAAGCTAGCCTTCGGGCTCACACTCAGTCAGCTTTTAAGCTTATACCTAGCTAGCCTTCGGTCTTGCATCTAAGCTAGCCTATGGCTAGCATCGAAGCTAGCCTTTGGGCTCATGTCTAAACTAGTCTTTAGAATTGTACTTAGTCACCCTCAAGCTTGCACTAAGATAGGTTTCAAGCTCGCAAACTAAGCCAACCTTCAATTTTACACTTTCAAAGCTGGTCTATGGGTCAATCTAAAATCATCATAAATAACCAAGAACCTTCAAATCAAATTAATTAATATGAAGTCATTCAGTCATATTAAAATTAAACTCAGTCAAAAAAAATGGACAAAGGCCAAGCTAGCTTAAATGGACCTAAGTTGATTAAACAAATGGATTAAAATCTAAATTGAGTTAATATAAACTCATATTCAACCCTAATTATACTACAAATGAGTTAGTTTAAAATCAAATTAAATTTAAATCAAATTCATGTTGGATTAAACTAAGCTTAAATCAAATCCCTAATTGGGTTAAATCAAGTCCAAACTAAAAAGGCAAACTCAAAGTCAAACCAAAATCAAGCTAGATTGAGCTTGAATTGAAACCAAGTTGAATTAAATTATCTTGAACTTGAGCCAAAGTCCAGTATACCTAAGCTTGATAAAGGTCCAATCCAAGGTCAAACTTGACTCAAGCTAAGTGATATTAAACTCAGACCTGAACTAAATAGGGTCAAACCAAGTCCCATTGGGTGCATTGAGTCTTTGGCAATACTCCAAAGCCATAAGCAAAGGGTGATGTTACCACCCTCACTTGAACCAAAATTAGTTCAAATAAAAACTAAATAAAGTTAAATTGAGTCTCGCTAGGTGCACTATAAAAGAAACAACACTTCCAAGTTATATCCAACTCCATAAGCTATTGGTGATGCTATCAAATCAAAGAAGTTAATTACCAATATTCAAAGTTGTTGATCATACTTCAAAGTTAGTCAACTCTAAAAGCCGTTAATGATGCATCTTCCAAGTTATATCCAACCCCATAAGCTGTTGGTGACATTGTCAAATCAAGGAAGTTAATTGCCAATACACTCCAAGCTGTTGGTCACACTTCAAAGCTATACCCAATTTCATAAGCTATTAGTAATGCTATCAAATTAAAGAAGTTAATAACTAACATGCTCAAAGTTGTTGGTCATACTTCAAAGCTATATCTAACCCCCTAAGTCATCGATGATGCTACCAAATCAATGAAGTCAACCAATAGTGTATTCAAAGCCATTGGCCACACTTCAACCTAGTCAACCCCACAAGCATTTGATGACATGTCCTTTCAAACTAGTCAACCCCATAAATAGTTGATAATGCACCCTTTCAAGTTAGTTAACCCCACAAACAGTTAATGATGTGCCCTTTCAAACTATTCAATCCCACAAGCAATTGATGACGTACTCTTTCAAGCTAGTCAACCTCACAAGCAATTGATGGCACGTGTTTCAAGCTAGCCAATTCCAAAAGTAGCTGACAACACATCTTCAAGCTATATCCATTCTCATAAGTCATTGGTGGCACTCCCTGAACCAAAGAAGTCATCACCTATGCCTTATTAACTATGAAAACACTTTAATATTAATAGAGTTATTACTAATGCCTTATTGGCTAATAAAAATACTCCAATCTAAATAGAGTTATTGCCAATGCCTTACTGGCTTATGAAAATACTCTAATCCAAAAAGAGTTATTATCAATGCCTTATTGGCTAACGAAAATATTCCAACCTAAAAGAAGTTATCGCCTATGCCTTGCTGGCTATGGGAATGCTTCAAATATCAAAGTTATTACTGATGCTTAGAACCATTGGAAATAATTCAACTTCTCCCATTTCTTTCCATGGTTCAGATCAAAGGCTACATGGTCCAGCATAGGGGGAGTGGGACAACAACACATATCAAAGCTTCTTCTCCACTCTCTCTCTTTTTCCTTTCTTCATTTCTTTTATATTTTCCATAATTCATTGTAAAGTGAGGGTATACTCTTACTTAAGCCATGTACCATTTTTCTTAAATTAATCAAATAATACTTTCTTCTTTTTTTGTGTGTCTCTTTTTATTAGTTAGGTTTTTTACTTTAGGAGGTTCCTAATAATTGTCAGGGTAATTAATAATAGGGCTTACGTTTATTGGAATTTATATTTTCACAACACTTGATAGCGCATTTAAAATTAAAATAAATTTTAATTTATGATTCAAGGTCACTCCTCAGAGTCTTTGCTATTTTGGGTGGTCAATCTCGATCCCATAGGCTACAAAAAATTTCTACAAAAGTTTACCTCAATATTAAATTTAAGGAAGTCAAGGTTAGTCGTGTGAGAGCATTTTCCTCTATGTTGCTATTTCAGGGCACTCAATAGATATCCACTCAGTCTATTTTTGCCATAAGCTTCTATGCTTTAGCCAGGTATAGGGCCGTGGTTATATTTTTTGCCCCTTATTCCCCAATAATCTGTAAACATACAAGTTGAGAATTACTAAATACCTTTAGTTTTCTTGCTCCTATTGCTAATGCTATGCATAGCACACGGAGAAAAGCCTCATACTCTATGGCATTGTTTGAGATCTCAAACTCTAGTTGAGCTGAATATTTAGCCACCCTTCTATTTGAACTCTAGAGGATAACATTGATTCTGCAATTTGACTCACAAGATGAGCTGTCTACCCAAAACTCCTGTGGCTCAGATTTTGATCCTACTAGGTATGAGATAGTTTTCACCAAGAAGCCTACTAAAGCTTGGACTTTGATAGCTCTCTGAGTCTCGAATGTCACATTGAATTGACTTAACTTTATGGACTATTTGAGCAATCTCCCTGAGGTTTCAGCTTTTGCAATGTTTGTCAAAGTGGGAGATTGGTGAATATTATGACTAGATGTGCTTGGAAGTATAAATGCAACTTCCAAGTCATTAGCACAATGGCATACGCTAGTTTCTCTAGTGGAGGATACCAAACCTCCTCTCTTGTGAGTACATGATTCACATATTATATAGGGTGTTACATTCTACCTTGGTCACTTATTAACACCGAGCTGACTATTTGGTCTAAGGCTTCTATCGAGAGAAAGGGTACCTCATTTAGCTCAGTTCTCACTAGCAAGGGTTTAGCTTGGTACTTTCTAAGGTCTTTGAATGCTTGGTCACATCCTTCGTCCATTTAAATCTATAACTTTGCTTGGGTGTTTTAAGAAAGAGCAAACACTTTTCTCCCAATCTAGATAGCGATTGAGTGTCACCAACTACCCTGTGAATCTCTGCATCTCTTTATAGAGCATGAAGGTTTCATTTTTATGATTGCTTCAATATTTTTGGGATTAGCTTCTATTCCCCATTTTGAGACAAGGTAGCCAAGGAACTTCTTTGAGCCTACCCCAAAGATGCACTTCTCTGGGTTGAACTTCATCCTAAACTTTCAAAGTATGTCAAAAGTTTCTTCTAGCTTTTTCAAGTGTCCATTAGCATGGAGGCTTTTCACCAGTATGTCATCAATATATGTTTCCATATTTCATCCAAGGTGAGACACAAAAACCTTGTTCACCATCTTTTTAAATGTTACCCTTATATTATTTAGCCTGAAAGGTATTGTGATGTAATAGAAGGTGCCTTGATTAGTGATGAAGATAGTTTTCTTCTTGTCCTTGGGGAGCATCCAAATTTGATGGTAACCTAAGAATGTATCCAAAAAATTTAGGAGTTGGTGGTCTAAGGTGGAATTAAGGAGCTGGTCTATCTTAGGTAGAGAATAACTATCCTTTAAGCAGGCTTTATTCAAATTGATGAAGTCAATGCACATTCTCCATTAGCCATTGGACTTCTTTGCCATTACTTCATTTGCCAATCACTCAGGATAATGAACTTTTCTTATACATCCTACATTGAGAAGTTTGCTTACTTCCATGGTAATGTCTTTTTGGGGCTGGAGACTGAAGTGCCTCTTTTTATGCTTAACCGACTTGTAATTTTCTGCTACCATAAGCTCATATTGTACAACCAAAGGGTATATGCATGGGAGGTCCTCAAAGGACCATGCAAAGACATCTTGGCTCCCTCACAAGAACTCCTCTAGTTTGGCGCTCAAGGGCTCCATGAGATTCACCCCAAGCTTCAATGTCATCCTAGAGCTTTCATTAATGACCAGGTTGACGAGTTGCTTCATAGGTTCAACGTGTCCCTTCAAATTCATTGATTTCTATGATTGCTAGACCCTTTACCTTTTGGTTAAAATTGCTTTGCCAATAAGTTGCCTCACACTTCTTACCAAGACTCTAATTCCTCCATGCTTCACCTATGTCATGTTTAGTTAAAAATCTCATAACTAAATGAAAGATTAAGATTATCATTTGGAGTTGATTAAGCATTAGATGACCCACTATTACATTATAAGTAAAGCATGTCTAAACCACCACAAACTTTGAACTAATTATGGTGCTTTTGGCATTCTCTCTAACTATGAGGAGTAAATCAATCATGCCAAGTAGGATAATTGAGTCCCCTATGAATCTAGTGAGCATCTTGATGTACGGCCCAACTTTTGCTTAGTTTTCATTTGATCATAAGCTTGGATGAACATAATATTCATTGAACTTCCTATATCTATCATGATACATTGCATGGTGTAGCCATCCAAGACCACTGAAATCACCAATGCATCATTGTGGGGTGTGAAAATTCCTTCTAAGTCTTTTGTAGAAAAGACTATGTCTTCTTGTTTAGGCTCAGGTGGTGCCTCTTCACTTTGATGTTGAACCTTTGCTTTGAGTTAGTAGGCTTGTCAAGATCATACTGAGCTTACCCTTGACTGGTGGGTTATGAAACTTGGGGGTAGGATTCTTTTAGGGAGAAACTCATGGATGAGTTTCATGCACATAAGCTTCTTTAGTTCCTTCACCTTGATGGACAAACTGTCTGAGGTGGCCTTCTTTGATAAGTCTTTTGTTTTGTCCTTAAGGTGCCTATATTCTTTTGTATCATAACCATCATCTTGGTACAATATCTCAATATCTAGTTTTGTCAAGATTTTACCAAGCTATTTAGATTGGTAAAGGCCTTTGTAGGAAATCCAGGTGTTTGATTTATGGTAGAATATTGGACATCAAGTTTTTCAATGAGGTATAAGCTTGAAACTTAGATATGCGCTCCCTCCACTTGGTTTTCTACTTCTTTGTCTTGGGGAGCTTGAACTCTAGAGGTACGTTCTTTGGCTTGTTTTTTCTTTTTTTATTGAGATTACCTCTTTAGCATTAATGTACTCTCAGACTAGTTGAATAAATTCTGCCAATCTTCTAGGAGGTCGGTGAGCTATCTCATAGGCCATACGACCTATCTGATCCCATTGATTGTAGCAGCGAGGATAATGGAGCTATGTAGCTCGATAATCTCTAGCTAAGCTCTTCTAAACCAAGTCAGATACTCTCTTAAGCTTTTTCCTTCTTTCTACTTTAATGTTAGGAGTGTAGAGGGGTTTTTTTTACTCAGGTACTAGGGAGATGAATTACTCCACAAACCTATTTGCCAAATTATTGAAGTAGATTATAAAGTACCTCAGGAGTTTGGAGTACTATGCTTGGATTGGGCCTTGCAATGTTATCAAAAATGCCTTGCATATGGTAGAGTCCCATGCTCTATGTAGAATCATGGCATTCTAAAATAATTGACATGATCCATTGGATTCTTTGAACTATTATACACTTCATAGGGAGGCTGGTGAAACTTTAGTTGTATAAGGGAGTATGCTATCTCAGGGATTAAAGGGTTATCATACCTCACATGATTTAGGTGGACAAGTGCCCCTGATCTTCCCTAAGTTGCACGCAACATAGACTACCTCTGAGTATTTGGTGCCACCTTATTTGGAGCTTCGCTGATGTGTGTGTGGTACATGGCCTTGTCAGCTAGACCATAGGTGGGGTCATGCTCATTATAGTCTCTCAATGCTTGATACTAGAGTGAAATTGCTGCTTGCTGGTCATGATAGCTTGGGTGATGGTACCCATTAGGGTGTACCTAGCTCATGGTGTGTTGCTAAGACTTATACTATTGGGCCAATATAATACTTTGGACTAGAGCTTGCTCCCCACCTGGGGCCTGATTCTGCAAATGCTAGGCTTGTAGAATCTACATAACTTTCACTTGAAGCTTGAGTAATTATGTCATCTACTGGATAATGATGACCAAGGTTTGAAATGCATGTTGGCTCACAGTATTAGAGGGACCTGGAGGTGCCTCAAGAACTATCTATAAGGGGGCTCTCTGGAGTTGTTATTATGGTCGGGTTGCTGAGTTGGCTTACTGAGCTGGCCCACCTAATTCGTCAGATAAGTTTTGTGATTCTACTGGCACTAGGGCCATCTGCTGTAGGAGGCATAGTTGGAAGGCCATCGGGAAGCTCTTAGATTAGCTGAGATGAGAGACAAAGTAGATCTTAATCACCAATTATTGATAGAGCTTGATTCAACACCAATTTCAATTTGAGAGGCTTCTTAAGATCTTGATTTACTAGGCCGCTCTTTCACTAATCTACAAGAGGAAGAAAACTATGAAGGAGACCACTGGGAACTCTCCACTAGTAGTTACTCCAATGCTTAAGTTATTAGAAAACTCACCAATATAGTGGAGAAAAACAACCGAGCATTAGTATCTTACCTTTGTGAATACCATGTAATTTATAGGTTGAAGAGATGTTTGGACAAATTCAGGACTCCATGATCTCAGTCTTAATCATGTAGGACTTCGTAATTTATTGCCATAATCTCATATTCATGGGGAAAGATCTCTCAAAATCATTGTCCATTGGTTTCCATGAATACCTGGTCATCTCCATGCATAGGCCAAACCCATTGTATTTTTCTATCTGCCTCAGGATGAGTAGTTGCCAAATAAGCAACCCCTATGTCCTTGAGCTAACTTGACCTTGGTGACATTACCTCAGACAATGGCTTCAATGCCTGCACCTCAGTTACCTTGGTTAGAAGTTTAGCCTACAAATCGGGTACCAATTCGCTCTTGATTCGACTATTTTCAGTTTAGTATATCATCAAAAGTAATTTAGACATGTCATATTTTCCTCCCTTTTTTAGCATTAACAAAAAGGTGTATCCAAGGCAAAAGCATAATATGAATTCACTAACATAAATTTTGAGAACATAATAAGACGATAGTAACATTCACACCCAAGGCAAAAGCATCCATAATATATCATAACATCCATAAAGTCCCATCAAAATATCATCAAAATACAAATGAACACTCCCCCTTCCTATGGTACTAGTAGTATCATACTCAACCAATGCATATTAAGTAAAAAATATCATGTAAAAATCATTGCATTGAGGGAAAGTTAAAAGAACTTGAAGAGATTTGATTACCTCATGTGATTAAGGTACCCCTTGGTGCTTATAGAGATGTCATCCAATTTGACTTTCTCTTCACAATCTATAGAGCAAACATATCTATTTATGCAAAGAGAGTTAGTAGTATAGCATATTTTCATAAATAGAAGTTATGAAAGATTGCAATAAAAATTAATTATAAAAAAATCAAGTGAAAGCGAAAACCCTGCTTAGACTAACTTAGTCAGAGGATAATTAAAAGATAAAATCTTTTAAAAAACAAGTGTCATCCCTACCTTAATAAAAATAACTTTAGTAGTGGAGGATTTTAGAACCCAAACTTTTTGGGATCTCACACATTTAGGAATCATGCTCTTTGGTACCCAAATTTATTTTAGAGAAGAATTGCTCTTAATTGGACAAATTGTGGAGACATGTCTATTATGACAACAATCATTACATTTTAATTTTAAAGTTATGGTATTTGAAGCCTTTACAAAAATGGACTTGGTGCCTTTAGATCTAGAAGAGGTACAAAATGAGTTTGGATTTGCTTAAAACATTTCTTTGGCTTTTTAAAATCATATTCAATGTAGTATTGCTATGAAAGAAATTTTTAGGAGTCTTTTTCAAATCCAAGTTTTTTTGAAGCTTGTCAATAATAGTTTTACAATCTCAAGAGCTAGTAGAAGATTTCAATGCATCAAAATCATTCTCAAGTAAAATCAATTTATTTTTCAAAGAAGAATGCTTGAGAAGTAATTTTTCATGTCTAGAGTATAAATCCTCAAATTCTTCTTGTAGTTCTTCAAAAGTTAAATTACATACCTCATCCTTATTACTTTTATAATCCTTTACCATGAGGCAAAGGTTGAGGATATGATTCTCAAAGTTATTATCCGTGCTATCCCATGTAGACTTTTCCTTCTTCTTCTCTTGAGCTTGAGAGGATGACTCTTTGGTTTCTACTTTTTTCTTTCATGAGTCTTTTGTCTTTTTTATCTTCTTTTCCTCTTTATCACTATCCTTTCCCAATTTCTTGAAGCTTCATCTCATAGGTTAATAATGAACCTATGAGTTCTTCAAGTGGGAGTTGCTTGAGGTCCTTTGCTTCTTAAATAAGCATCACCTTCGGCTCCCACGAGCTTGGCAAAGATCAAGAAATATTTTTCACAACTTTTTAGGTTTTTTAAGAATTCTCAACTTTTTAGCAAATTAGGAGTCAATTAAATCCTCAAAATTATAATCAATATATTTGCAATAATAAATGAAATAAGAAAATAATACACCAAAATTTACATGGTCCGATGATTAATCATGCTTATTCCATGGCCCTTGCCTTGCTCTTGAAGACTTGAATTTTTCAATAGAGTTATTACTTCTTGAAACAAAATCAAGCCTTTACATCAACTCGTCACCTACGAGTGTTGCTTCATTCAGGTAAAACCACACCCATATAACTCTTACTCCAATAAGCAAGATTCACTCCAACTCCAACACCAAAGCTTTGTCTCTCATACACTCCTAATACCCTAGGAGTGTTTACAAGTAAAGAAGATAAAAATGAAATACAATTATGTCTCCCTACAAAGTCTCTAGAGTTTAAGCTTAAGGGCGATGAATATTTGATTTGAAATTGGAAGCTTAGAGCACTCTTAAAGGGGCTTTGACCTATCCTCAAGAATAAAGTAGAAGTTGTAAAAATTGTTTATAGAAGTCCAAACTAGCCTATTTATAGTCCATGGGTCAAAACTAGCCATTGGGAGAGAAATCCCACAACTTTCACTTCAATGATCAAAAAACTAGTCGCTAGTCGTATAGAAAACTTGAATCTATCTACCACTTGGATAACTTATCGACTAGTTCTGGTCTACTAGAACTTGTAAATCAGTTTTGTCAGTCATTCGATTCCTCAACTGGTCATTCAATTCCTTATCACTGTCTTCAAAGGACCGTGGGTAGTCACGGTGAGGTCAAGAGTCTGCCATCTTCATCACTGTCTTCAAATGACCATCAGTAGTCATGGTGAGGACAAGAGTCAACTGTCTTCACCATCATCTTTGAGGGAGCCATGGGTGGTTGCGGTGTTGAAAATTCTTTTTTTGTTGTTTTTTTGCCAAATTTTCCTTTTTCTTACTTTTTTCAATCACAACAAATTCTCCCCTATTTTTGCCAGATTTTTTTTTCTCTTTTTTTGCCATGCAAGAACCCTTTTTTTATATTTTTTTTCCTTATCTTCTATTCTCCTTCTTCCTTATGGAGCCAACCCTTTTGTGTTTTCTTTTTTCCATTGGAAACCAAGCCTGAGATCCTTCTCTAGGCTAAATCTTGGCCAAATCTAGCTAGATTCAGTTGGATTCAGCAGTGGGCAAGTAATTGTGCTTGAGTGGTGGTGCCAAGCAGCAGCAAGAGTCACCAATGGACAAGGCAGCATGTGGGTAGCGTGGCTAGAGAAGAAAAGGCAGTGTTGGCCACCTAACAGTGCCCCAGTGAGAAGGCCAAGTGCTAGGAGAGGGATTTTGGCAGGGGTGCTGCGTGGAGAGGCCGGACACCAGTGAGCTTGGGGCAAGAGCAGGTAGGGTGGCATTGCGAGAATAAGCTGATAGAGGAGGAGGTCACATGGGAGGGAGAGTTTGAAATGGTGGTGAGGCTCCAGGCGAGCAACAATTCTGCATGGGTAGTGTGGAGCTTGGTTGGTTGGGATCTAGAGAAATCTTAGCTGAAGGCATGATATAGCTCAGGCATAGCTCATGAGGCAAAGGACGTCGTCATGGGGTGTTTGATGGGGCTAGGGTTTTGCGGGTGAATAATGGCGACTTGGCCAACGGGTGGCTCGGTGATGGAGGCAGTGCACGAGCATGACCCAAGCCAATGAGGGGTGGCTTATGGTGAGAAAGGCAGGTTGATTCATTATTTTAGAACTTTGGGCTGGCGTAGATTGGGGCAGCAAGGAGTCAGTGACCAATTGAGATGGGCCTACAACATTAGAGGTGAGGAGAGCAGGGAAACACATAAAATAAAGAAAACCAAATACAAGATAAGATTCGACAACCTTCTTTTTGTTCTTGGTCTTGAAGGCTCCTCTTGCTTGAATGCTCTGAATACTAATCTTTCTTCCAATTTTTTGATTTGCAGGTTCGATGGATTTTTATGGAGCTTGAAGAGATAGAGTTGGGCTAGAAATTAATCTTTTTTTGTCAAAATTTTGAATGATGGATGTGGATATAGACGGATATGGACATGCTTATTCAGAATTTGGATGAACTTTTGTAAAGAGATATGGATAAGCCTATTTGTTGTGGATGATAAAATTTGATAGTTTGTATTTTTTTAGATACTGAAATTATAGAGGGGCTATTTGTATTTTATCAAAAATTGAACTAAATTATAATTGTATGATTTTTAGGGGTCTCTTCTGTAAAAAAAACTTGTTTATAAAGTTTCAAAACTTCCTGGGTCTTTTTTGAATGAAATTTGGATTTTTTTGTAAATAACATTTTTGAGGGACTTATTTACATATTGTTAGAATTCTAAGGGTTTATTTGCAAATAAATTTTTTTGAAGTGGTTTATTTATAAATAGAGAATTTTGGAGGAGTTTATTTGCATATAGAGAATTTTGGAGGCGTTTATTTGCAAACCTTGGATTTCATAGGGACCAAATCATAATTATCTATCTTTCAAGGGGCTTATTTGCAAACCCTAAATTTTGTGGGATTGATTTATAATTTTAGGATTTTATTGGACCTCTCTACAAAATTCTTATTCCAGGGATCTAATTGTAAGAAAGATATGGCCAATGACCCATTTATGAAGATTTATTCAATCTAGGGGCTTATTTCCAAAATTCTTATATTTTGTCATTTTGACCCAAGTTCTAGATGAATTTTGGGCTCAATTCTAGTCCAAAAATCAGCCTAATTAGCCCATTTGAATTAGGCTTATCCTGAGTCTGAATTTTCCAATAATTTATGTCCAAATTGAGTTCAATTTTTGGTCAAACTCTGACACCATTTAAGTCTAACTAAGACTCAAATTCAAGCCATAATTTTGTAGCATACAAGTCTCAATTTTAATCATATTTTAATAAAATTTAATTGTGACAAAAATTACCTCAAACAAATTGCCCCTTTTGCAGCCTCTTCTCAAGTTCTGATGAGAGAAGAGGATGTGAACAATTTTTAAGTATCTACCACTGCATTAATATTTTAGGAGTTGACTATATGGATTTGAATTACCATGTGAGAGACGACTTAGATTGTCACATGAGAGTGGGCATAGGTTGCCATATGCAAATAAACTTAAGTTGTCATATGAAAGTGAACTTAGTTTGCCATGTGGAAGTGGACTTAATAGTCATAAAAATTTAGGCTTAGCAGCCACATAAAATGGATGAAGTTTGGTGTCTATGTTTTACCTTAAGAAATATAGAATGTATGTTTGATCAAGCGTTCCTATTTATGGAAGCTAGATGTTCCATCACATACAAAATATAGACACTTTTAGTTATTATATTATTACCCTCAAAGCTTAGGCATAGTACCTTTTGATGAATCGATCATTGATTGGTGGCATAGGCCTATTCCCCCTTGTCATTGATCAGTTGCAGGATCTCCCTTCAAATATCCTTTCAATGATATGAGGGCCTTCCCAATTAGGCTTAAATTTTCTTTTCTTATTTTAATTTGAGATTATGAGTCTTTTCAAAACTAAGACCATTTCTTCCTTCTAGAATGACCTAAGTCGGGCCATCTTGTTGTAGGCCCTAGCCATTTGTACTCGATACATCTCCATATTTTTTTTGTTCCACAAACCTTGTCTCATCCAAAGAGTCTAGCTCATCAAGGAAAAGATGAACATTATCTTCTCTTGTGATTTGTTCTTACAAGGCAATCCTTAGAGAGGGGATTTGCACCTCTAGTGGCAAAACAACCTCAGTCTTGAACACCAATGCATATGACATTGATTGGATAGGAGTTCGATATGTGGAGTGATAGGTCCATAGTGTCTTAGTAAACTTTTGGTGCCAATATTTCTTGTTTCTAGTAACAACTTTCTTCAAAATCTTAGAGAGGGTCTTGTTGAATGCCTCAGTGAGCCCGTTGGCTCTGGCATTATAGATGGATGATATCTCTAATTTATCTTTTGATGATGTGTGAATCATCCTACATTGAAGCTTTTAAAGGATAGTCTATTATCATAAATGATCTTTCGAGGAACACCGAACTAGTACAAAATATTTTCTTAAAAGAAGCAAATAACAGTATCCACTTTTATCTTCTTCAATGGAATCACTTCAGCTCATTGAGAGAAATAATTAGTTGCTACTAGTATGAAGTGATGACCCCTAGAAGAAGATGGTTTGATTGGGCTAATGATGTCTGTACTCCATACCTCAAATGGCCACGAGAACACTGTTGGATGTAGAGAACTTGGGTGTTAATGAATGAAGTCACCATGAATTTGTCATAGGTGACATCTTCTCGCATATTCAATGTAATCTCCTGCCATCATGGACTAGTTGTAGCCCATACGCTTAATTTTCATCATCATTTTTAGGCTCGATTGGTGAGCTCCATAGACTCCAAAATGCACTTCATACATAACCTTCTTAACCTATTTGTTTGAGAGACAGTGCATAAGTAATTGATTGAAGGATCTTCTATAAAGAGTGTCATTGCTAAGCAGATGCACGCAACTCTCTTTCTGAGTTGCGTCCATATAGATTTATCTTTTAAGAGTTCTCAATTTTTGAGATAGTTGGTGGATGTTATTCTCCAATTTGTGGCCTCTTCTACTAGTTTAGATTTAGTCCTCTCATTCTTGATGTTGAAGACTGAGTTTATCACTTGTCTACTACAAATTATGATTAGGATTTCTCCTTGATTAGGATCAGCTAGTGCCTTGGCTAGTTTGGGTAAGAAATCAGATTTCGCATCGATGGACTGAGAAACCTTAGTTATTTGAACATGAGGAATTTACCTTATCAGCTCTTGAGACTTTTCATGGTATTTCAGGAGCTCAAATCTATGGACTATATATTTACCTTGAACTTGGTTGATAACTAGTTGTGAATCACTAAAAATATATAGGCGTGATATTTTCATATTGAGGGCCATCTCCAATCTTTCAATTAGGACCTCATGTTCAACTTTATTATTTGTGCATGATTTTAAGAGGGAATAGGAGTATCATATAATGCCCCCATTTGGAGTGACATAAATGAGTCTAATACCTACTTTGATTTGCAGAAGCTTTGGTTTGATCCCTGGTTTGATTGATGATGCTCCATCAAGGTATAGCTTCCAGTAAGGTTCCCCTTCTTAGACCAAAAGGATCTCCTAGTTAGGGGGTTCATAGCTCAAAGGAGAATCATCCAGTACTAGATGAGTTGAGAGAAAATTGGTGAGGGCTTGCCCTTTGATCTTCTTCTAGGGAGTGAATTTGATATCATATTCCATGAGAATTAACGCCCATTTTGCGAGTGTCCTAGTGAAGTATAGGCCTAGTCATCAAGTTACTTTATGAGATCAATTTGGGTATTTTTCCTCTCTAATGAAGCCTACTTCGATTAGTTTCTTTGTTTCTTCTATCACCTTCTATTCTGGGTTGAGTTTCATCTTCCTAGGTGCTTGTTTGAGAGGCAAAAGCTCAGGATTGATGGCCAATTTATGGATTATAACTTTGGGATCTAGTCAAGGAATTTCCTTGTAGCTCTATACAAAGCAGTCAATGTACTCTTGGAGCACTACTTTGACCTGGGTTAGGCTTTCTTCTAAAAGTTGAGCACTAATGAAAGTCAGCTTGGGGTCCTCCTCTAAGCCTAGTTGATCTCTGCCAATTCATCAATTGTGCCTTGCCCCCTGTCCTCATGTTTTGATAGAGCTTCTTTTGGTTTAAGGATTATTTCTTCACTAATGATTCATCATGTCGAGTGAGGTTTGTTGAAGGTTCATCTAAAGGCATTTCAGCTACATCATGCCCCCTTTTTTTGGTTCTAATGAAATTTCACTGAGAATATTACCTTCTTGTGATGTCTGAAAAGTCGTAGCCACCTCGATGCATGTTCAAGGGGGTATTGATATCAATTGGTCATCTTCAATATTGAAGAGAGGTCTAATGGTGACTATGAGACACGTGTGAGTGTTTGGAGTAATATAGCGTAGTCCTTTGGTATTCTTGTTTCCTCTTCCAGAATGTAAGAATGTTTTTGGGGTGGATCCCATAGATTCTTGAAGAAATGTCTCTCCCTCTTTGTTTGTGGACATCCACAACTAGATTTGTTGATTATCTAATGACGCTGGTCCAAGAAATATTTAGGCATGACTATCGGTTGATGGTCACCATTATTTGCTAGATCTTCAGTCCTTGAGATTTCATGTATGCTTTGAGCACAAGGGATTACATTGTAAAATAGTATTTCCTTTTCTCCTTTGCATCATGGAGGAATATAGAAAGTCATTAGTTCTTCCACTCCATTAATGCTCAACTCATCTAATGGCTTAAGTAAGACTTTTAGAACATTAGTAATAATAAGAGTATTTTCTATTTGACCTCTGTCATCATCTTCATCAGAAGTATAATCACCCAGGTAAACTTGTGAGGCTTCTTCGTCTAAAGAGGCCAAGTCAGATTGCATCCTAGATGAGGAGAAGCAAAGATCAAGCTAGCGATCTTTTGCTTTACTTAATTGATGGAAGCAAACCCCCTATTAGTGTCAGATCTTTGATAGTATTTTGCATTATCATAATGTACATTATGAATATCAAAAGGGTGTACATCACCATTAATTCAGTGTTCTTTACCATCAATTTGGTGTAGGGTAGATGACATTACTTTATTTTTATATAGCCATGACCTTCCTAGTAGTGCTTTATATGACATATCAATATTAGTCGCATAAAACTTAGCATCTATCATCAACTCATCCACTTTCAGAGGGATAGTTATAGCTCCTAGAGCTCTTTGATTGTTTTGATTAAATTGTTGTATGGTTGTAATCTCGGATGATAGGTGACACACATCAAAAATTAGAGCTCTCAGAGTTCGGAGAGTCATCAAATTGACTAAGAAATTTGGGTCAATCAAAACATGATTAATCTTGATCCCATCACTATTCCCAATAACATATAATGGTCTATTGTGATCTATTATTCCAGGTAATAGGTCACAAGAGTTTGGCATGCATACAAAGACTCCTTCATCTTTTTTCAGCAAAACATACTTGATAGTTGGCTGGATTATGCAAGATGTGCACTAGTGTGTCCTTGAGCTATTGTGACATCATCAAGGCATCAAACATATCCAGAATAGTAGGGATCTTCTTGAGGTGGGCTGCTATGTTGTATTCCACCCTTTTGGGGGTGGTAGGTTTGGCTTGCGAAGGCTCAATACCCTCATTTATCTAAATTTCCTTTTCCTTGTCCTTGAGGATATTCTTGTCCCTAGGCATTGGAGCTTGCCTCAAAGGTAGTACCTTTTCACCTCAAAGTTGTACCTAGTTTGCTCTCCCTAGTTGAAACTAGGCATCATGAACTAATAAGGTCCATCTTCGGAGTCACTTCAGAGGCTAATCATGCGATAGGAGGTAGTGGACCCTTGCCCCCCTAGTTAGTACTTTCTTGAATGTTGTTGGATGATGTAACTAATTGATAACCATCCTATTTAACATCAAAATTAGGTACATGGGACTTTCTTGTAAAAAGGTCTTCAAAAACTCTCTAGATGAACGCTTCTTTTTTATTTGTGGGCATAACTTTTTTCAAGACTTTGTACTTAGGATGTCTCTTTTTGTGGATGTTTAGACTGGCTTGACTATAGATATTTAGATTAATTTAATATGGGGGTGGAATGAGCTTTAGCATTAGCTTGCTTAATCCTCTCCCAAAATGCCTACTTCCTCATTTAGCACTTACTGGTGTAGGGCCTTTTGAAGCAATCATAAGGTTATTCTGAGTTAGACATGGAGTCATATTCTTTGTTCGTGCCTTGTATGCATAATTCATCTAAAGTCGGCAAAGCACATCCTTCCATAGGCTCTAGGATTGGGACCTCACCAAACCTAATAAGTTGAGCATTTATTGCCGGATTGCCTGATGGAGGCTGGGATAATACCTCATTAGTGTTTACCTCAAATGTATGCGTCATCATGCGACAAGAGGGCATAGACTAAGCTAACTCTCTTCAATAATATCTAGCTTTCTTGACCTGTCTCTAGGGTAAGTGATATGAGTGGTCATTCTAATCCTGAGGAGGGTGACTAAGTGGTTTCTCATTATCCCTATGAGGTCTTTTGTATGTCTTTGTCTTTTCTAGTAGGACTTTTTCCATCCTCTCGACTTCTTCATAGAGCATGGTGGTTGTATTTGTTATGCTTTTCATGTGGGCAGCTATAGCCTTCATATGCTCATTTGGCATTTACATTTGCCCCCTGACAATTCTGATGTTAGTTGTAGCTAGCTCTTTCACAATGTCTAGCTATATTTTGAGCATGTCATAGTCATATTCAAACTACTCTCTAAGATATTTATCTTGAGAGTAGCTATCAGAGAGACCCGTGGAATCTCTTATTCCATCAGTACCATCCTAATGAATCTATTCACCTCTTCTTTCCTTACATCCTAAATTTCCTTATCATTAAAGTGATGGGGTGGGGATCAGCTTGGTTGTAAACCTCCAACCATAAATATGGAAAAGCATGTTGCTACTGGAACTTCACTTTCTTTATTTCTTGCATCAGGGTCTTCTAGTAAAACTTTGAGTTTGTTAGGGAAGAATCCTTTAAGAGTTACTTAGCTTCTTTCTCCTTGAACATATTCATCTAGAGTATCAATGTATTCTTGAATGGCTGATTTCTTGATATCATATTCATTTGGATGAATCAACTTCTTCTTCTTACTTCTATTCTTTCTCTTCTTGATACCTTGGGTAGGTAAGGCAGCTCGCTCTAATGAGGCTCTCTTTATCACCATCTTAAATTCTCTAGGGTTTCTAGTTATTTTTTTCATTAGTTTCCTTAGCCTTTTTGAAACATAGACATTCCATAAGTGTCTTTATTTGGGAGTACATTGTGCTTCTTCCTCAAAGAGGATTTTAGAAAGTGGTTCATGATCCTCAAACACAGTAATTTGATTGATGTGTTTGGTGGGTGTTTTGAGTAGGGCTGCTTTCGAGAGAGTCAGCTTGCCTTCTTAGTATTGATTTTTGACTCAATCCTTGAACACATAGTAGTCTTCAATGGTATGCCCCAAGAATCTTTGGTAAGGGCAATAGTTTGGGTGATCTATTTTGTTGGCCTCACCTAGCATCTTGGATTCTAGCAATTGGAGATCTAACTTTAGTGTATCCTAGAAGATTTTCCCTACTATTTATCTTTTGAAAGAGTATTTTTTTTTTGAGTCTTTGTTGGAGATCATTGGATTATTTTGCTTCTCCATCTTCTCCAAGAGCTGGTGGCTTCTGAGGATTACCCTTGTTTATGATGGAGTTTGAAAGTTTTTTTTGCTCAATTGATGTGAATGCAGCCCTCACATTTTTAGAAGACTCTCCATGCTTTATCTTATCCTTTTTTGGTTTGAAGCTTTGTGAACTAGATAAGGTTGGTGGGCCAATCCTTTCTAGCTTCTTGACTTGCATGATGAGGTATTGGAAGGTACAGATAGAAGAGGCACTCAGATAGGGTGCCATCCATTTGTCTCTTATGTTATTGAGGACTAAGTTTATTGCCTCAAATTGGCTTATGGGTTGTTCACACTTGATATTGAGATTTCTACACTGTGTGACATAATCCAGAATTAAATCATTGTCACATTTTGGTGTTGAGACAAAGTCTATAATGGTCACCTTATCACTGACTCCTCTAAACCTGATTCACAAAGCCTCATTCATTTGTGCCCAAGTTTGTATGGATTTTGGTTGCAGACTAGAATACCACTCAAATGCTACTCCTATCAAACTTGCTAAAAATTACTGTAGTAATAATAAGAAATTATTACTTGAATCCCCATATAGAGTCACAAAGTGAGCTATGCATTGTTTAAGATTGCCCAAGCCATTAAACTATTTAAAACTAGGCACTATATAGCCTTTGGGATATAACACTTGGTCATGATGGCTAGGGTATGGTTTGTGAGTATCGGTTATCCTACCCATCTCACTTCCTTATCTCAATTGTGCAGTTACCATGCATTGTACCTACTATTGTATATATATTGGGAGCTCCATGTTGTTAGGGATCTCTAAAATTGGAGATTGTGTATCCCTTACTGGAGGAGGTGCTTGTGAAGGGTCTATATTTTCTTGGACCTTATTTATAGGAGATGCGCCTTTTGCCTCCTCTGCTGCTTGAGATAGCTATTGAGATTGTTCCAACTTATCGATCTTCTAGCTCATTTGTAGCATCATCTATATCAACTCGACAACCTTTTTTAAGCTTCATTTCTCTCTTTGCTTTGCTATCTTAGCTGTTCTTGTAGTGCTTCTACGGTACTTCTTGATTAGAGCTTTCAATTATGACCAAGGCTTTTGTCAAAACATGATGGTTTCTCTCCTAAGAATCAGGTCTAGGCTCTAGGTTAAGGCTAACTTCTCCCATTAGTCGAGTCATCTCATTCAAGAGTCTACTTATGGAGCAGATTGCCACACCCTCTCTTTGACATGGTAGCAAAGATTAGTTCACAGGGGCCCTCTCCTCTTAGATTTCTTCATCAATAAACCTTACTTGGGTAGCCTTCTTTCAGTGGTTGGCTGACTAGAGTGCAACTTGTGGTCCCTCCTAAAGTCATGGTAAGAAATAGTTCTAACAGTATGGGTGATCACCTTTTGTGAGTCCTTGTGCTGTATTGTAGCTTTATAGTCTTGTACTTTTGTTTGGAGATTCATCCTTTTGCCAAAGTTTTAAGGCAAGGCTGTACTCCATGTGACTTGCTCTTACCCTTGTCCAAATTGTTTAATGGAGCAAAGAAGTTGGAGATAGGAATGGTAATAACTGACTTCACTCAAGGAGTAAGCTTCCCAAGTTGGTTGAAGATTTTAGCATGGTTCGGCGTTTCGGCCGAAACCAAAACGTTTTAACCGAAATGTTTCAGTTTCGGCCGAACCTGTGCCAAAACGGTTAATATCGTTTCGGTTAGGGTTTACTGTTCATTACTGTTCATCTTCGCCAACGAACGCAGCGAGAGCGGGAGCTCGCCGGGCTCGCGCTCGCGGGAGGGAGCTCGCCGGGCTCGCGCGGGCGGGCGGGAGCTCGCCGGGCTTGAGCGCGGGAGGGCGGGAGCTTGTCGGGCTTGAGTGCGGGCGGGCGGGAGCTCGCCAGGCTCGCGCAGGCGGGCGGGAGCTCGCTGGGATCGCACGCGGGGGCGAGAGCTCGCCGGGATAGAGAGCGGGGAGCCGAGAGCTCGCCGGGCTCGCGGGCAGGGGCGTGAGCTCGCCGGGATCGCGCGCATGGGCGGGTGGGAGCTCGCCGGGCTCGAGCGCGAGCGGGCGAGCGGGCGGGAGCTCGCCGAGCTCACGTTGGTTGGGGGGGCGGGAGCTCCGGGGGGGCAAGCGGCTGGGGGGAAGCTCCGGGCGGGCAGGCGGCCGGGC